>JAADYB010000181.1:0-33585 GCA_023338075.1 Phytopythium litorale
GATCGCGGCTGCCGGCGGGATCCCTCCACTGATCACTCTGCTGCGTATCGGGACTGACGATCAAGTTGAAAACGCGTCCGCGGCCATCAGCAGCCTGGCCTTGAATGAGGACAATCAAGCGGCAATCAAGTCTGCTGGCGGGATTCCTCCTTTGGTCGCATTACTGCGCAGTGACGACAGTGATCACAAGGAGAACGCTGCTGCTGCTCTGGGGAACCTTGCGGAATACCCAGACAACAGGGGAATAATCGCTTCAGCTGGCGGGATTCCACTTTTGGTCGCGCTCCTTCGCAGTGCTGACGACGACCAGATGTTGCTTGCTTCCGCAGCGCTGTGGAATTTGGCAAAGAACGCTGGCAACCGCGTGACGATCGCGTCGGCAGGCGCAATTCCTTTGCTGATCGACCTGCTAGGTGACGAGGACACCGACAACACCAAAGACAATGAAGGCAACGAAAACAACGAAGACGACGAAGACGATAAGGACAACGAAGACGTGAGCGGACAGCAAAAGGAGAAGGCTGCTGGTGTGCTGTGGCAGTTGGCGATGAACCGCGCGAACCGAGTCACAATCGCGTCTGCAGGCGCAATTCCTCGTCTTGTGGCTCTTGCGCTGCGTGGTAACGATGGACAGAGAGAGAACGCCACGCAAGCGCTGAAGCAGCTGGTTGTCAATGCCGACGGCAAAGCTGCGATCGCATCTGCGGGTGGGGAAACTTTACTGGCGGTACTGGAGTCCAATACGGAGGACAACTGCAAAGACGCGGGATCTCCGAGCGTCCTGGAGGAGCTCATTAAGTTGACTCAAGACGGCACCATCGACCAGAAGCTCGCTGCTGTCTCTGAGCTCGCGACCTTGGCGCTTGTCGTTGATAACAGGCCGCGGATTGCTGCTGCCGGCGGCATCCCACCTGCCATCGCATTGCTACGTGAGGGTTCAGCTGACCTGAAGACGAAGGCAGCTGCATTGCTGTACTCTCTCGCGCTCAACATGAAGAACAGGGGGCTGATCGCGTCAGAGGCTGGTATCGAGTCGTTAGTTGCCGTGGTGCGCGACGGACCAAGGACAGCGCAAGCAGATGCAGCTGGCGCGGTGTGGAACCTGTCGTTGGATGCGGACATCAAGGCGCAGATTGTCGCGGCTGGTGGCATCGAGCCCCTTGTGGCACTTGTCCATGACGGTGACGACACCCAAAAGCTGAAGGCGCTTGGTGCTCTGCAGAGCTTAGCATCGGCGGCTGAGTTCAAGGCGCTAATTGGTTCCAGTGGTGTAATCTCGCCGGCTGTGAGGATTGTTCGAGATGGAACTGCCGATCAGAAGTCGAAGGCGGCGCTTTTGCTGCTTCGGCTTGCGGTGGACGCGGACTGCAAGGTGTCGATCGCCGCTGCTGGTGCGATTGAACCGCTGGTGGCATTGATGCGTGACGGCGATTCCTCTGGGAAAGCGAACGCCAGTGGCGCGTTGTCGAAGCTGTCAGTCAGCGCGGACAATCGGCTGCTGATCACGTCTGCTGGGTCCATCGACGTCTTGATTTCGTTGGCTCGCGACGGTGACGATGCCCAGAAGTTGAATGCGGTGTGGACACTTGACAACCTTGCGGCTGTCGCCAGCAACAAGGTGCCGATCGTTGCTGCTGGTGTCTTTCCACCGGTGGTCGCGCTGTTACGCCGCGGGACGAACGAGCAGAAGACAAGAGCGAGTTCGTTGCTGATGCGCCTCTCAGTAGACGCGAGCAACAGGGTGTCGATTGCCGCTGCGCCTGGTGTCGTCGACACACTGGTTGCGGTGCTTCTGGGCAGCAACAGTGCAGCAAAGACGAACGCGGCCTCTGTGATGTGGAATCTGTCGGTTGTCGAAGATAACAGGGCGTTGATTGTGAACGCTGGCGCCATTAAGCCGCTCGTCGCGCTGCTCTGCGATGGTGATGAGAACCAGAAGGTGAAGGCACTTGGCGCGCTGCAAAACCTCGCGCTGCTTGTCGAGAAAAGGGAGTTGATCGCGTCCGACGGTGCGATCCCTCCATGCGTGACCCTCTTGTGCGACGGAACTGCTGATCAGAAGACCAAGGCGGCGTGTGTGCTGCTTCGCCTCGGGTTGGCGAAGGACTTGATCATGTCGATTGCCGAGGCTGGCGCGATCGATCCGCTGGTGGCGCTGGTGCGTGACGGAGATGATGCCGGGAAGTCGAATGCTGCGATCGCGCTGTGGAATCTGTCGGTGAACTTGGAGGTCCGTGCAATGATTGCGAGTGCCGGCGGTGTTGGCGCTCTTGTCACCCTCGTGCGGGATGGCAACAGCATCGGGAAGCAGAAAGCGATGGGGGCTCTGCACAACTTGGTCCTGACGAAGACCAACCACGCACTGGTCACAGAAGCTGGCGGTGTCGAGACGGTGGTGTTGCTGCTCCAGCGTGACGACAACGACTTGAAGTTGAAGGCAGTGAAGGTACTCGATGCTCTCGCCTCCAGTCCGGGCATCAAGATGCAGATCGCGGAAGCTGGTGGTATTCCTTCGCTGGTGGGCTTGGCGCTCAAAGGCAGTGGCGAGCTGAAAGAGAAGGCGTCGGCATTGCTGCAGCGTCTTGCTGCGGATGCTGGCACAAAGGCGCTGATCGAGGCGGCAGGCGGAGCGAATGCGCTCTCCAGCGGAAGCAGCGCGGCACAAAAGTGATGCTGATGTGCTGAGAGAGCTGCTGCGTGCTTGGATTGACGACAGTCTAGCGCTGCCAACTTGGACGAAGCCCTGCCGTGTTGTTCGTCCGAGTCGTCACCAGAGAGGCGACACCACGGGTGACTGCTGGACAGGAGGCTCAAAGCGGCAGCGGCGGTGACGAAGGAGGCGGTTGCGTTGACCATCTTGAAGAGAGGTTCATTCCCCAATCGTAACTCATCGTTTCATGTAGTGACTTTTCGTCGCAATCGGAAGGGTATCCAGCCTGCAACCACATAGTATCCATCTCCTCACGCCGAAATCATGTCTCTATATCCAGGTTTTCACTCTTGTTCAAGATCTCTTGGCGCGCGTTCGCCCCACATTCCTTCCTCCCAGCTCCCCAGCAAGCCGAGACGGAGAACGTGCCGAAACGAAGAACGAGCCCATCCATCGCCATGGAGACCAACCGGTGGTCGCCCGACTGGCCCGACGACGCGCCGCCCTCGTCCGACGGCCTTGGGGACCACGCCGCCGCTCGCTACCGGCACTTCCGGCGACGTGTCGAGTGGTCCGACGACCCGCAGTTCAGCTTGTTGCTAATCGCCGAGGGCGTGCGAGACGACATGCGCGCGTACGACGAGGAGCCGTCGGTGCTGCTGCGCTTGGCGCAGACTGGGCACTTTGTGCGGCAGATTACACGGCTCCACAATGTACTGGACCTGAGACTGACCGACGTTGAAGAGGACGAAGTGACAGAGCTGAGGGAGTGGCAAATGGTGCTTGAGTAGGAGCGAGCTGCGCGTGTGATGTGGTATCAAGAGATGCTGGGGAGGAATTGGAAGCGAATGGGAGACGGTCGAGGCGTGGAGATGGAGCTTGCCATTGAGATCGAGGACGAGAAGCAGCTGGAGGAGGCTCTGACGCTGCTCCTGGGTGCCGTCGACAAGTATGGGCACGATCTGCTGGCACGGAACGAGATCGAAATGACCCAGGAGGCGTACCGCCTCGTGTCTTGGTACTCCGGCATGGTTGTCATGCCAGTGTTTTCGTGGTTTGTCATGTCGTTCGAGTTCGCTGGCACGTTCGGTCTTTCGCGATGGGGAAACGACCTGTTCGTTCCAGAGGAGAAGGACCGCGAGCGCTTCATATGGGACGTGTCTATCTGGTCACAGCTGAAGCATCCGCACATTGTTCGACTGTTTGGGGCCTGCCACGTTGGTAGTCGACCGTTTGTTGTGCACGAGGGCGTGCGGACGCTGCGCGAGTATATAACCGAGGCGACTGACCGGCAGCAAGTGTGGGGCCGCATCTACGAAGCCGCGCTGGCTGTGCTCTTCCTGCACGAACGGGGTCTCCGGTGCGGAGAACTGAGTCTAGAGTCGGTGTTTTGCGCTCGGTATGAGGACAGAGCGGTTCTGTTTCCTGTCGGACTCGTCGAAGTGGCTGCAAGTCCAAGTGTGGACTGTGACGGTGTGTCTTCGGAGTGGCGAAGACAGGCACTCGTTTCTGACGCCCGTGCACTTGGTCGCGTTGTTGTGGATGCCCTGCACGCGTTCGAACAGCGTGAGAATTACGGTGATGCAGAAATTGAAAGCGATGACGGAGTTCTCAGGGAACGGCCCTACTTTGTTTTGGAGGCGGAGTGGGAAATTCTGCTCAACCTCAGCACCGTTCACTCAAAGTCATCCGTGCTTCATGTGATTGATGAACTGCGTGACCTCGCTGGGATTACCACGGATTACAATTTCGGCGGTATGAGTGAGCCGACCCACGAGTGGAAGGCTGAATTCCGCGCGGAAGGTGTGATCGATGCAGAACAAACGGTAGAAGCTGAAGGTGCACAGGCGATCGAGACATTTGGATCTCCCTTTGGTCGTGTGCGTCCCCATCCTCACCTTCACCCTGAATCCAGTTTATCGAGGCACAGACTTCCAAGCTGGTTTCTCTCTCCAGAAGAGATCGAAACCGTTAGCGAGTTCAGCCGTGGCGGATTCGGTTCTGTTCATATCGGTAAGTGGCTTCAGACTCGCGTCGTGGTGAAGCGGATTTTGATTGGCAGCGAAAGCAGGATGGCTGTGCTGGAGCAGTTTCGCCAGGAAGCAGATGTGTGGTTCAAACTCAACCACATCAACATCGTCAAGATGTACGGCACCTGCCACGTCGGTGACCCTTTCTTCGTGTGTGAATTCGCAACCGGTGGGGATTTGAATTCTTACTTGCGACGAAATGGCCGGAGCCCGTTCCTGACCTGGTCCGGTCTCTTGGACGCGGCTTTGGGGGTCCAGTATCTCCATGCCAACGGCATTGTCCACGCAGACTTGAAAGGCAACAACATTTTGGTCGGGGCTGACGGCATCGCGAAGTTGACCGATTTTGGATTGTCATCGAGTCGCTGGACGAGAGGCGACATGGACGGTGGAGCATTGGGAGCGTATCGTTGGTAGGCGCCCGAGTGTTTGGTCGGCGAGTCAGCAACATTTGCGTCGGACGTGTACTCGTTTGCGATGTGCATCATCGAGATTGTGAGTGGAGA
Organism: Phytopythium litorale; assembly: GCA_023338075.1. NCBI lineage: Eukaryota > Oomycota > Peronosporomycetes > Pythiales > Pythiaceae > Phytopythium > Phytopythium litorale. The sequence continues at coordinate 5,187 of JAADYB010000181.1, forward strand.
TTACCCATGGAGAGCCTTGGTTGATGCTGCGGTGAAGTTTCACGTGAAAAAAGGCAAACTGCCACGGCGACAAAGCGAGCTCGACGACTCAGAGTGGCTTCTAATCAAGCACATGTGTTGGTTCAATCCATCTTTACGCGTGACGATCGACACCGTGGTTGTGCATCTGACGTCCCTCGTCGACCGCCTGAGCCGGAGTGAATTACATTCCCCAAAGCCAGACGAGATTGCGACGTTATCACACAAGAACCAACTTATCACGCGCAGCGGGGCCTTATTGGCGTTGCCACCGTTTGATGAAAGCACAAACAAGCATCTGACCAAGTGTGCGGCCGACCACCTCCTCGTGGTGCACATAAGCCGTCAGTGGCGATCGGAGAAGCGTGAGATTGAAGCAATCCTTGCGGTGCTGGTGGGTGGAAGCGAGATCGCTAAAGCCTGGGCAGCTGTGGCACTGACCGACTTGTCATGGAACAGCCCGAAGAACAAGGCGCTGATCGCCGCTGCTGGCGGAGTCCCTGTCTTAGTGGCGCTGCTTCAGGATGGCACTGACGCTCCGAGAGAAAAGGCTGTGCAAGTGCTGTTGAGCATGGCGCGGATCGACTGCGATATCTCGTCTGCAGGGGCAATTGCTCCATTGGTTGCGCTGGTTCAGAGCGGGAGCGACAGGCAGAAGGAGAAGGCGGCAGGTGCGCTGGCGAACCTCGCGTGCAAGAACGCGGACGCAAAGGTGGTCATTGCGTCTGCAGGTGCGATCCCCGCATTGGTCGCGCTCATCCGTGACGGCAATGACGCGCAGAAGACGAACACGGCCGCTGCACTGCGGAATCTGGTGGTGAATAAACACAACAAGGCGCTGGTCATGGCTTCAGACGCTGTGGGTCTCCTGGTGGAGCTGGCGGAACACGGGACACCGGAGCAGCAGGAGAACGCCAGCGGAGTGCTCTGGAACCTCGCCTACTGATGTCGCCACAACGATATCGGCACGAGTTTTAAGCTTGCCGTTTAGATCGGACGCAGAGTTGCTGTGGCTTAAGTGGTGCTGAACCCGGAGGCGTCTTCAATCGTCAGACGCTCGATTTCTTCGCATGACTCGCTAATTCCTTCTGGCTTGCCCATACCAGCAAATCGACATTGAGATATTTCTTGGCGGTTGCACTCCACAAGGTGGTGCCAATGACCCGCTTTGCCTCTGAAGCAGTGTGTTGCTCTCGTGTCGATCCTGGTTCCAATCCGATGGCGAACCGATGAGTTTGCTCTTCTCGACGCCCGACAGCGTTCGGAAACTTTCCACGGTTAGTGTCAACCTCAATCCGACACCTTTGAGCGTCGAGTACGATGACGACTGCGCAGCAGTGCCCTGGCATCGAGTTGGCTGTTGGTCGCCATCGGAGTGATCCCCGAGGTGTTGGGCATTTGGCAGCGGATTGGTTGTCGTGTCCATCAAGACAACCAGCGACCTGTGCGCCACTGGATCAGCAGGCCGAACTGGATGGCCCAGGTCTGCATGCGCTCCGAGGTCTCCCTCCTGGGATGCGGATCACGCCACCTCGCATTGGTTTCTCTCGCAGTGGTGGCTGGTATCCGGTAGATCCCCGCGTCCAATCACCACAGCGTCACATCGGTCCTCCATCCGAGTCCCGAGTCCGACTCGAAACGTCCAGCCAAAAAAGAAGTGGTGGCTTCCCTTTTCAGCTCGCAGCAGATCCCTCATATTTACCATTTCACGGTTTGTTTCTCTATATTCTCGTGTCACTCCAGTTCCTCACTCCACCTTGTTTTGCTGCGAGCGCATCTGAGTCTCAGCTGCCGATCACAAAGCCGGGCATTACAAACTGGAAGTCACGGTACTCTTCCACTCCAAGCTGTCAGCAAACGCCAACGGCGGGAGGGGCGATACGCGTGACAAGCTGGGGGATGGGCACGACCATACTCAGACCAAGTCACCGCGCGTGACGCCTCGCCATCACGCAGGAGATGGTGTCCGCAACGGTACGCCGCCCGTCGACGGTCTCCATAGACAAGCAAGCTGCATCCCCATCCGACGTCCCCACCCACGATCGACTGGCCGGCCTCCCTCCGCCGCCCTCGTGCCCGGCCGCCACTTGGCATCCGACGCGCCAGCAGCACGCGATCGTAAGGCTTGAGGCTCCGGTCGCCATGGACAGCACGGGTGCGACGGCGCGCACGCCGCGGCGGCGGTCGCCTGCCTTCCTGGCGCGGCGAGCGCAGCAAAGCGTCGACTTCCAGCCGGCGGCGTCTCCGAGCGTCGGGTCGCTCGCGTTCGACGCCGCAATGGCCAAGAAGACGCCTCGCCACACGTACCACATGGGCAGCAAGCTGCGCGGACGAGGGAGCGCGCCGCTGGCCGCCGCCGCGCCGGTCTCCGGAGGGTTCCTCAACCCGGACGACCTGATCGTGGACGTGGAGACGGGCAAGCGCGGCGAGCAGTCGCCGCTGCTGCCCACGGGACGCAAGGCGAGGCAGCAGACGTCGGATGTTGGCGCGCGTGCCATCAAAGTGTCGCTGTACGCCGCGCTCAACACCATCATCTGCGTGCCGCTCATGATCAGCTTTGCGCAGATCATCTTCCGCGACCCCGTCTTCCAGCCGTACCTGAACGACCTCGTCAAGCTCGTGCTCATGTCCGGTACGTTGCGCTGTCGGTCGCTGCATCTTGCAGCATCTCTGGATCGGATCGCCTTGTAGCATGGCGGTCCTGGATCGCTGAATCAGTCGGCTGACATTGCGACTGGTCCGCGCTTCTCTTGTTGATTGCCCCAAACAGCGGCGGTGCACCAGATCTGCTTCACCGCGACCAGCTCGCTGCCGTTCGCGATCGGACAGGTCCAAGACGCCGGACTCATCTTCCTCTCTGCCATGGCGAGCGACACGGTGCGCAGGCTCCGCGAAGGCGGCGAGGACGTCCCGATCAATGAGATCTTGGCCACGACGCTGTTTACTCTGGCGTCGTCCACTGCCCTGCTCGGTGTGGCGCTCGTGGTCACGGGCAAGCTCAAGCTGGCAAGCTTCGTGCAGTACCTGCCCATGCCCGTGGTCGGCGGATATCTCGCGTACATTGGCTTCTACTGCCTCGAGGCGGGTCTGTCGACGATGAGCAACAAGACCATCAAGGACCCGGCCGACTGGGTCCAGCTTGCGGATGTGGACGCGATCGTTCGGTGCCTCCCTGGCGTTGCCGCCGGCGTGGGTATCTTCTTCACGCTCTCGCGATACGAGCACGTGGCCGTGCTGCCCGGCTGTCTCTTCGTGCTGCTCATCGTGTTCTACACGCTTCTGGTTGCCACGGGCTCAACGCTCCAAGACGCGCGGGATCACGGATGGGTCAGCCCGCTGCCTGCCGCGCCGCAGTCCCTGCGAGACATCTACGGCTACTACGACTTCAGCGCGGTCTCGTTCCGGTATCTGACGGCGCAGCTGCCGACGTGGGTCGCCATGTATTTTGTGGTCGCGTTCTCATCATCCCTGGATGTGGCTGCGGTCGAGATGGCGCTCGGCAAGCCGCTGAACCACAACACGGAGCTCGAGACCGTGGGTCTGTCCAACTTTGTGTCCGGACTCACGGGCGGGTTCACCGGCTCGTACATCTTCTCGCAGACCATCTTCACGATGCGCGGGCAGCTCGAGTCGCGCGTCACGGGTCTGCTCGTCTTCCTGCTCGAAGTCGCGCTTGTGCTGTGCCCGTTCTCCGTCATCGCGTACGTGCCCAAGATCTTCTTCGGCGCGCTTCAGACGCTCATCGCGTGCGACCTCATGGTCGAGTGGATGTGGCACGCGCGGCGCAAGATGCTCATGCGTGAGTACGCCATCGTGTGGCTGACCTTCCTGACCATGGCGTTCACCAACCTCGAGATCGGCATCGTGGTCGGCATCGTGATCGCCGGCATCAACTTCATCTGCTCGTACGTGGGGGCGTCGTCGGTGCGCCGCGTCATGAAGCGCTCCCGCGTCGAGCGAGACGTCCGTGAGCGCGCGCTCCTCGCTCAGGCGCGGCTCTCGATCGTCACGCTGGAGCTCGACGGCTTCATCTTCTTCGGCAGCTCCGTCAAGATGATGGACGCTGTGCGCCGCCACGTGCTCGTTGACTCGACCACGGCCGAGCTGTCGTCTCTGTCGCCGACTGTCAACGGTCACGGTCGCGATGAGGACGACAGCCTTCACACGCTGGATGCGGACTTTGGAGACGACTCGGCACCGACGCCAAGCTTCTCGGCGACACCTCGCACTCCTGCTGGCGCTCCACCACTCCATGCACAGCGCACGCGCTTCTTCATCCTGGACTTTGAGCGCGTGCGAGGCGTGGACGCGACGGCTGTGCGGAGCTGCTTCAACGCGACCAAGCAACTGCTGGCGCAGCACGGCATTCCGCTCGTGTTCGCGAGCGTGCCGCCTGCGGTCGAACGACTGCTGCGCGAGCACAACGTACTCACTGGCGGCAAGAACGAGGAAGGCGAGCACGACGACGACGGGCTCGACGGGTCGCTCGTGTTCGAGTCGGTCGACAAGGCGCTCGAGTGGTGCGAGGACGAGCTGCTCGTGGAGGAGGGCATTGTGCCGCAGGGCGAGGCCCACGACGAGAGCGACGAGAGCGAGGACGAGCAGGAGTACGACCCGACCGACAAGAAGCAGATGCTGCACCTGCTGGACGAGCTGCTGCCGACGCTACCCGCCCCGGAGCAGCAGCGCTCGGCCGCGCTGACACTCGAGCTGGCGGCGCAGTACGTGGCGCCGGTGATCAAGCGCGACGGGGAGATGCTGTACGCGGCGGGGTCTGCGACGAACGGCATCTTCTTTATCGGGTCGGGCAAGGTGGACGTGTTCATGCCGACCAAGCTGCACGAGGGACTCGGGCCGGGCTTCTTCGGCCGCAAGCGCATCCTGCGCGTCTGCCGCGGCGGCATCGTGGGCGCGTCCGAGATGCTGCTGCACGCGCGCCACCAGTTCACGGCGCAGGCCAAGGCGCGCTGCTGCGTCTTCTTCCTCGCGCGCGACAAGTACGAGCGCATGCAGCGCGAGCACCCGCTGCTGGCCGCGCGCTTCCAGCACGCCATGCTCCAGTCCATGGCCATCGGCGTGCTCGAGTCCAACATCTCGGACGACTAGCTAGCTACACGAACTAGATCGCATCGTCGCTTCAAGTGCGTCACGTGTAACCCGTTGAAGTTGCGACGGTTACGCGAGGAATGGGTTCAATCCCCACCATCTGGTGTTGAGGAACGACGGTCGTTGCAGACATTTTTTAGCGCGGTGCCTGAAAGAACGGTCAAGCGCGGGGGAATGGAGGGCTCTCGATTTATTACAAATAAAGAAACAGGACGCGTCGAAATGGAAATCGCAAGGCGCTCCTCCAGCGACCTCTATCGCACTGGTTTCGGAAGCTTGGAAGGCGGCAGGAGCGGCGACGACAGCGCGCCGGCCCGCCCCCGCTCTTGGTCTCCGCGCGCAGCTTGTAATGGTGTCTTCTCTTTCTGGGGTTTTCTTCTTTTCGGGTTCTCGGGCTTTGCGGCCACTCCCGCCGTCTCGGGACGGACCGGAGCGCCAATTTGCAAAACCTTCTCGAGTAATTAGCGGGCGTGGAGGGGGGCGGGGGCCAGTTGGCGGGGGCGAGCGGGGATAACATTACACCTTTAGGGCACACCGGCGACCGTGGACGTGTCGAGGCGCGTGGAGGCGACTCCCAGCGGCGGTCCTTGGCACTGGAGCCCACGTCGTCACCGTCGAGCAGGCAACCTTGACGCACGACCCACGCCGCAGTCGCGCCAGTCGACACTACAGATCCAGGTTCTGCATCTGCTGCTGGAGCGACTGGTGGCTCGACGTCGAGTTGGCCGGCGCTTGCGAGAACTGGTTGTAGTACCGGATTCTATTGTTGCTGGGCGTCGAGCCCGACAGCTCGTCGTCGTCTTCGTGGGCACTGTCGTCCATGCGGGTGCCGTTGCCATGCAGGTGGCTCGTTGCGCCAAAAAAGTGTGGCAGACGGATCTTCTTCGTCGGCTTGATGGACAGCACCGTGCGGCCGAACTTGACGTGCAGCGACTGGTTGTTGTGGAGCGTCAGCGGGCGGTAAATGTACCGCAGCGTGCCGTTCGAGCTGCCCGCGTCCTTCAAGAAGAACTCGCCCTTCGCGTAGTGGATCTCTGCGTGGATCGTCGACACGGTGCGGTACTTCAGCACGAGGTCGCACTGCGACGAACGCCCCACCATCAGCGGGCGGTGGATGTCGTTGTCCATGAGCATCTTGTAGCTCAGCTGGTACCGGGTCGACAGGTTCAGCGTCGACGACGAGTGCTTCGTCACCACCTGGAACATGATGCATGGCGGGCTGAGGCGGTCTGGCAGCAGCGAGATCATCTTGCCCGTCGGCAGGCGCGTCTTGGAAGGGTACGGCGCCTTGCAGATCGAGCATGTGCGCGCGTTGCTCTCGTCCAGGACTGTGCAGATCTCGTTCTTCTCGCCGTTCGTGTTCCACCGCTTCAGGCAGTTCAAGTGGATGTACTTGGTGTCGCCCGAGCACTTGCACGGCGCGATCAGCGGGTTGTCGTCCTCCGACTCGTCGTAGCACACGTAGCAAATGGCGCTCGTCGACTGGCGCTGCGTCGACGCGCGGGGCTTCGACTCGTCGTTGCCCGACGCGTCCGCCGCGTCGTCGTCCGTGTCCATGCCGCTGTCCACGTCCGCGAACGCCTCGTCGTGGCACACCACGCGCTGGATGAGGCTGTTCACCTCCGAGTGGGACAGCGACGCGTCGTTCGGGCCGATGTTCCCAGTGTCGATCTCCGTCACAAGGAGACCCACTGAGCCGAAGCGAATGATGTCGCCCACCTTGATGCGGTGCTTGCCGCCGCGGATGCACTTGGTGCCGAGGATCTGGCACACGCCCGTGTGCGCCGAGAACTTTTCCGACGAAGGCAGCAGGCGGTACGAGTCGCTCGAGTAGTCGATGTTCAGGCACGGCGCGCGCGGGTCCTCGATGAAGATCTTCTCGCGGGCCCCGGCGGCGGCCGCCGTCGTCGTGTCGGCTGCCAGCACGGAAGCAGACATGGTTAGTAAAGGGGCCGTCTTAGACTAGTTAGTGGACGACCACAGGACGCACCCGCGCTCTGGGAGTGCTTCGGGCCGTAGATCGAGACGCCGCAGCGTGAGACCGTCTTGCGGAACTTGTCGCGCTTCCCGGCGGCGCCTTTAGTGACAGCTGTCATGCCGCGAATGTCCAACCTGCAGGGTGATATACCACGTTAGCATTTGTTCGTTCCCTTCCGTTCCCGGTACAGCCACGCGCAGGCGAACGTACATGTCGGGCTTGCCGTCGCCGCTGAAGAACTCGGTGGCGCGCGCGAGGCTCCACCTCCGGTCGTTCACGGCGCTCATGTCGCCTGCCTGTGTCGTCGTCTGTGCGTCCGCTTGGGCGTCTCGTCGACCGCCCTCGCTCGTCCTGGTCGCCGTCGTCGTCCCTGGCTGCTCGGTCGACGCTTCACGTCCGAGTCGTTGCTCTGGTCCTGGGGGTCGTCGAGAAGAGAGGGGAAACACGACGCGGCCGGCGCTTCCTTCCTTCCTTCCGTCCCGTTCCGTGCCTTCGCGCGCGCTGCTTTCTCCTTTGCTTCGCTCCTCTACAAGTGCGGCGGGCGGCCGGTCGGTCGGGGGAAAAGAAGGCGGCGGAAAGGAAAAGGGGGGAGGACGACCGGACTGGTTTCTTTCCTTCTCTCGGGCGGTTATTTTCCCTCGTTCTTCTGGCCTCGACTGATACTCCAAGAAGGCTTTTGGACCGGGGGGAGAGAGGGGGAGAGGAAAACAGCGCGCTTCTAATCGAGACGCCCGGCCGCGAGAAAATGTTGGAACAACGGACCAGCTGGTGGGACAGCGCGCGAATTTTCCCAGATTGGTCGAACATACTGGACCGAAGTCAAGCGAGCGCCGCCGAGCCCACAAACTGACTCCTTCCAATTTCCTCCTCCCGCCCGGTCTTATCTCGGGCAAACCTGGCTGCAGCCACTGGACGAACGACGAGTCGTGATTGGCGGAACCCAGCTGTGTGTTGTCTCTCGGCCGTTTTTCAGCCAATCGACCGCCACTCTGCTCTCTTGCACCGCCACTCGCCATCAGTCACCACCCCGTTTGGTGGGGCCTCCCTCAAAGGGAAAAGGACAGAGCGAGCCAGCCATCCTCCGTCCGTTCGTCCGTCCGTCGTGGTGCACGCAGACCCAAGTCGCCGTCCTCCCTCCGAGGGTGAAACGGACACGCGTGGCCTCCTCTTTTCCGGAAAGATATCGCAAGCCGTGCAAAGCCATGAATGGAAAAAAAGGAGGTTCCAGACGTCCCACCGGCCTTTTCGGCGCCTCTGCTTGGCTCCTCCCCTGCGCGCGACGCTTGGCGGCGGTGAATGAGATGGCGCGCGCTGGAAGCCGGATCTCGCGGGTGGTGGCTTTTCACCGCCTGGTTGAGGTGTCGTCGCGGGGTGCCGGCCCAGCCGCCCAGCAGGTTTTTTCGGGCCAGCCGTCGTCCGTCGTCCGTCGTCACCACCGTCCTCGTGCCATGTGCACTTGGCCACAAGCGCACCCCTAGCCCCGCAGCTGGGCGTCTCGCTTGAATCTCAGCCGCTGCGACCCAGATCGCACTTAGTACGACCAGTCCGGTACGGTCGCAGGTGTCCCACATCACCGACTTCAACCTCGCTGATCAATTCAACAGCGCGCGCATCACTTCCGCAAGTGGCTCCAAGCTGAGACGATGACTCCATGCTGTGCGGCGGCGTCTTGGCGTCCGTGGAGGAGCACCACCAGCGGAAACGCGGCGGCCGCATGAGACAAAAACAGAAGCGGGCACGACGACGTCCAGCACCTCAAGCTGACTCGCGTGATTGCTTGCTGGGCCAATGAGCTACACCGGACGTCACCCGCGCAGCAGCACGTAGCCGGCGCCGTCCTCGTCCTCCTTCGCTCGCCGTCGCCGTGTGGCCGCGGCGCTGACGAGAGCGAGCGCGGCGCCCGCGAGCGCCAGGGCGAGCACAGCCGCCGTCGCCGTCGCGTCGTGGCTGTGGCCGTGCGCGAGGCCGGCCGACCGCCGCCAGGTAGAGGGCAGCGACGCCGCGTACGCATATCCCTGGGCTTGCACCTGGCCGTAGTCGCCGTTCGCCGCGGCTGGCGGCTGCAGCTCGCAGCGCCGCACGTCCTGCTCCCCCGCCGGTACGTGCAGCAGCGGCACGCATTGGAGCGCGTGGCCGCACGCCTGGCAGCACTCGCTGTCTCCCTGCACCACCTCGGCGTTGCCACTGGCGTCGGGGCGGACCACCGTGCTGCCGCAGGCTTCGAACGGACCCGGGAGGCTGTCTCCGGCGCACTCGCCCAGGACGCACTGGAGGGCCTCGCCGTCCGCGCAGTCCTTGGCCACCATGCCGGGCCCCTCGCAGCTCGCGAGCACGAACGACCGCGAGCAGCTGTGCACCGACACGGCGCCGTGCGGCGGCGACAGCGTGAAGTCGCAGCTCACGTGCAGATTCGTCAGGAACTCGGTGCTCGGCGCGTGCCGCAGCTCCACCGCGAACCGGTGCACGACGCTGCCGCCGGCGACGCCTTCCGCGCTCACGATCTGCGTCGCCACCGCCGTCCCGGGCTCCACGTCGGCTGCCGCGTCGAAGCTCACGAAGCAGGCGATCGCCGTGACCGGCAGCGCAAGGTCGTCGGAGCTCGCGCCGGCGCCCGGGAAGTCGAACGTGAGCTCCACGAAGTCGCTACCCGGGTAGTTGCACAGCGTGTCGGTGACCATCGGCTGCAGCACTGATGTCTGGTACCACAGGTTGTCGAACCGCTCGCACACCTCGAGCGGCGTGTCGGGCTGCTCGGTCACACCGCCATACCCCGGCGAACCGGTCAGGTGCAGGTAGACCGAGACAGTCTGCTCCCCCACCTTGCCGCACGGAGACCAGGCCTCGAACGTGACGGTCGTCGCGGACTGCGTGAAGGCCAGCTCGTCCTCCATCGCAGTGACCCGGCGCCACATCGACCCCGAGTCGCCCGCTACTCGGAACCGCCACACAATCCCGTCTGCTGCACTCGGAGCGGCCACGGTAGCCTCGCCGTAGCTGTCGTAGCTCGGTAGCTGAACCTGCAGCAACTCGTCCTGGAAATCGACGGCGAACGAGGCATCCAGCGTCACAAGATCGGCCAGTTTGGCTCGGAACGTGCACGATGTGGAGCCGTCCAGGTTGTCGCAGGCGATGGCGCGGTGGATCTGCGTCACGGACTGGAACTGAGACGCATCCAGCGAGAGCTGGCGGAGCACCGACTCGGACTGCTGCTGCGCGTCTTGCTGGATCGAGGCGCTTGGCACGAACAGCAGGGTAGGATCCACTCGGAGGCATTGCGCCAAGGAGCACTGGCTCGGCTCCGAGTCCAGTCCGTCACAGCGCTGCGTCGCGAACTCGGCCTCGCACCGATAGTCGATCCACGTCTCGCGCAGTTGCACGCTCAGCCAGCAGCACCGCGTGCACTGATCGCTGACAGGAAAGGGCAGCTGGAGCACGTCGTCGTCGTCAAACAGTGAGGTGATGGAGCTTCCAGCAGACTCCGGCAGCAGCAGGTCGCTCCACAGCGTGTCTGGAGAGAAGCACGTGTTCGTCTTCGCGTGGAATTCATCGGCATCAGTGACGGTCGTCATCTCGGCCGGTGTGTTGGTCTCGTGGAATGACCGTGTTCGGATCTGCATGTCGTCGCAGCGGCTGCCGCTGTAGTCGTCGTTGGAGGCATTGAGCTGGAACGTGGCGACGGCCGCGACGGCCTCACGCACCATGTACAGGTTGGACGCCGTGAGGAAGGCAGTCGCGACGCTATCCTCCCCGCATGTGTCGACGTCGCAGTACGCAGACGGACACGCAGTGGCGCCGCGAGGGCGGAAGTGGTCGGTGATGGAGAGACACCCAACGCAGGTAACTGGCTGCGAGTATGGAGACGACTCGACGCGAGTGGCGCGCACTTGGATCTCGTACACGCCGAAGCCGGTCAGGACCAGCGACTGCTCGACGGCAGCGGAGCCAGACGCCTCATACTGGCGCCACGTCAGGGAACTGGAGTGCGCGCTCGCATTCGAAGACTGCGCTGGTACGTTGGTGATAGGGTCGCCAAACTCTCGCGCCGCCGTCTTCGCCCACGACGGGATCGTCATGGGGATCCCATACGACGACGAGTCGTGGCGAGCGATAGCACTGGAGACGGTGAGCGCGTCGTAGACGGGAGGATCGCTCTTCCTGGTGCACGACACAACAACTTGCCCTTGATCTGGTGCCGACGATCGACTCCGCTCCAGTGCCGGGACCGGCAGTCCCCACGCGCTCACGACGGTCGACAGCGCTCCAGAGCCGTCCGACTCAGTGACTTGGTGCTGGAAGTTCCCGTACGAGTCCCAAGCGCAGCCGACGCACGAGGAAGCAACAGAGGACGAGCTGATGGCTTCGCACCGCCCGTTGCCGCTCGCTTTGCTGCTCCGCACGAGTGTGTAGCCCCGCGGACAGACGCAGGTGCATTGGCTCGTGCTTCCTCTTCCAATCACGACTGCGGTCCCGTTCGAGAGCACTCCGTCGCACGCATAGCGAGGCGTTGGCGGGAACACCTCGACGTCTTTGAGCAGCGAGGTCTGCGCCAGGTAGTTGGCGTTCGGGAACGTCGTCGCCGCCGCTGATCTGGCCGCCGCAGACTCGCAGGACGACGCGCTGCCCTCGCACAGTGCGAAGTTGAATGCCACCGCGACCCCAGCGTTGCTCTCGTACTGCTGCACCGCCGTGTACGCCGCCACGCTCTCCACGAAGGAGATGACGGCGCCAAACGTCGTCGATGATCTGCCATTGCTGTTCGTGGCGATGCTGAAGGAGCTGGCGACCGTCCCGAGGCTCTTGAACGCGTTCAGACGGCTTGTGCTCATGGTCGCACTGCTGCTGCTGGTGCTCGAGCACGTGGCGTCCACCAGCGCGAACGTGAAGGCGAGCTGCACGTCCTGGGAGGCATCCAGCGAGACCACTTTGCCACCGCCGTCATCGCCCAGAAGCTTGGAGCCCGCCCAGCTGGCGATCTTGGCGATGGTGGCGTCCTGGACACACTTGGCGATCGCGACGAGCACCGCCGCCGTCTTCTTGGGCTGCGCCGCCGCCGCTACACTGGACTGGGACGCGCACGGCAGCGGCGACTGCGAATCATAGTCTCGCAGCAGCTCGGGGTGGGAGAAGGCCGCGTCCTGCGCAGGCGAGTAGCGCGAGAAGCCCGGCGAGGTCGCGTACGAGACGAGCAGGTCGCGGTTGAGCGCCGCCAAGGTCATGGCGGACGTCGCGTCCGCCTGGAGCAGCCAGGCGCTGGCGCAGAGCGCGGCCAGCACCGACGCCAAGCGCACAGAAGACGTCATGAGCGGGATCTGCGCGTCGCGGCAAGCCAATGAGCGAGTGAGCGGCAGCGACGGAAGATCGAGTCGAGCGGCCAGGATCTCTTCGATGGTGGTCATCATGTTCGCGACCTTTCACGTCTTCAGTAATTGCTATCATATGAAATATCGTATAATTGTTTGCAACGCAAACGAGAAAAAAAAACAAAACAAACACTAGCAGAAATTGAAATTAATATTCAGGACATTCCATTCGTTGTTTGTAAGTGAACATACAATTCTCTGATTTCTTCCGCCATTTTCATTGTTCAGCGTGTCAATGCTCTGAGGCGAGCACTTGGCGGACCAATATGGCGCTCGACTACTACCGCGTGCTGAACGTGTCCAGGTGCGTCCGCGGGCCTGTCGCTGGGGAGATGGCGACGTGCAGACGGCGGCGGTGCTCCCGGCCCTCGTCACCGCCGCATCCGCGCGTCCTGACGCTGTCTGTGCGGCTCTGACGACCGGCGCGACGCCTGGAGCAGGGCGGCGAGCGCCAAGGAGATCAAGGCCGCGTACCTCAAGCTCGGTGAGGCTCTCGCTCCTCTCTTGGCCCGTAGACCGGCAGAGATACTCTGGCGCGCGCTGACTGTCCGTGGCTGTCACGGCGCCATCTCCACAGCCAAGACGCTGCACCCGGACGTGACGGGCAACGACGCGCACAAGGCGGAGCGGTTCAAGGACGTGAGCGAGGCGCACGCGGTGCTGTCGGACGCGGGAAAGCGGCGCGAGTACGACGCCACGCGGTCGCTCGAGGGCTTCGGCCCGCGCAGCACGGCGGGCGAGACCCGGCACCCGTACACGCGCGGCGGCGGCGAGCCCGACCTGCGCGCGCGGCCCATGTACGGGATCGACGAGGAGGTCTGGCTGGCGCACCACTACGGCCCGGAGGCGCTGCGCCGCGCTGCACGCGCCCCGCCGCGGTACTACGGCATGAACGTGGCCGAGGAGCGCGCCGAGCGGGAGGAGGAGCGCATCCGGCAGTGCGTATTCATGCGCGAGCTAGTGGAGGTGTAGAGCGAGCGCTGGGCTGACGCGGGAGTGCTTGCTGGTGGGGGTGCAGACGGCAGAAGCACTACAAGCTGCACTCGACGGCCGGGTACTTCCTGCGGCGAGAGGCGCGGCTGAAGCGGCAGGCAGAGGAGGAGGCGGCCAAGGAGGAGAAGGAGCGCAGAGAGCAGGGGCTGCCGCCCAAGGAGCAGGAGGGTGGCGACGGCTGCGTCGTCAGCTAAACATGGCATTCGCATAGAGCAAAACTGGCGAGCGTGGCGGCGCTCAGCGCGCGCCGTCGCCCGCAAGCGCCACTGGCAGCGCCTGCAGGCCGAGCGCGTACGAGTACAGCCGCGCATCGATAGCGTCGCCCTCGCGCGCCTTGCGCTCGAGCAGCCAGGGCACGAGGCCATCCAGCGGCGCCAGCACCACGTGGATCATCTCGTCCTCCTCGAGCTGCTGCGCGCGCTGCGCCGGCTGCTGCTCGTCGCGCACCTGCACGAGCAGCAGGCGGCACTTGCCGTTCGTGATGCCCTGGTCGTTCACCATGGGCGGCCCGACGTGCAGCACGCGGGTGGCGAGGAAGCCCGTCTCCTCCCTTAGCTCGCGCGCGGCCGCTTCCTCGGCCGACTCGCCGGCGTCGATGAGTCCCGCGGGCAGCTCGAGCACCCACTTGCCGACCGGCGGCCGGAACTGCCGGATGAGCACCACGCGCGTCGGCTCGTGCGCGCGCGTCAGGAACGGGAACACCACCACCGCGTCGCAGATCTCGTCGCCTTCCCTGGCGTCCGCCGTGGCCTGGGCGCTGTCGCAAGGCGGCGGGCCGTCCGGCGCCGAGGGGTACGTGGTGGTGCGCTCGAGCCCTGTCCACCTGCGCTCGCGACCTCGCGCGTCCAGGAAGCGGATTGTCTTGAGCCGCAGCCACGCGTTCTCGAAGACCGTCTCCTCCGCGATCACGCGCGGCAGCGGCGGCGGCTCCTGGCCAGCGCTTGGGCACCCCGCAGCGCTAAAGCTCCGCAGCGCCAGGCCGCGCGGGGCGGCACCGCGTCGGGGCAGCAGCCGCCGAGCCGCAGTCGTCACAGGCGTCGCCATCGCCGACTGCCTCCCCATCAATGGCATTGGGTGGCGGTACATTGTGCCCGGATGCTTCAGCTGGTCGAGTACACATTTTGACCAGTCAACGGTAAGAACGGGGTGATTATAGCCAATCGGAACGAGGTATAACACGTTGAAGCCGGCAGGGATGGAGAGCAGCCTCTACTTGGCCACGACCTCGAGCGGCAGCGTCACGCTCGCCTCGACGCCAAGGTACGCGATGCTAAGCACGCGCAGCTCGAACTCGTACTTGCCTGCAGTAGTCCAGAGGAGCACGTGCGTCAGTCAGACACAGCGACCGCTTCGAGAGCCTGACGCATGCGACGTACCTGGCATCTCCGGCCCCAAGAAGCCCTTGGTCTGCTGCACCTCGGCGCTCAAGTCGACCACCTACCGGAGACGCTCACACTTAGCTACGACCTCGACGTGACACACCGGAGAGCAGCAGGGCGGCTCACCTTCCACGCAGCGTAGAGTCGCCCGCCCGCCTTCTCCATGACGACGACCCACACGTGGTCCTTCCGGAACGGTGACGCCTTGTCGACCTCGTCCAAGACGGTCGGCGCGAGAGGTGCGACACCACCAGGCGCCACGTGCTTGCGGCGGAACGAGAACTGCAGCGTCAGCCAGTCGCCGGGCTGCACATTCTGCTCATCCAGCACTGCCAGGGACGGCGAGGATATCTCCAGACCCGGCGTCACGGGCTTCTCCTTTCCATTCGCAGCAGCGGCGGCAGCGATACGCGCTGCCTGCTCTCGTAGCGCGTTCTCGTCGGCCACCAAATGGCCCTGCGCGAGCGCCGGCAGCAGCGACAGCGTGCGCAAGAGCGGGAGTGCCGGGTACGCGCGCTTGACCGACTGCTCCGCCGCGACGCGCGCGAAAATGTCGACGATGAACGGCATCTCGAGCAGCACGCGGGGGAAGCGCTGGTCCACTGTGCTCGCCAGCCACAACACCCACCCGTTAGCGCACTCGGCCCATACCGAATGGAGAAAACGCACTCACCCCACACTGGCTTGGGGACGCCTTGTAGCTTGCTGCGCCGCAGGTACGAGTAGAGCGCGATCATGTTCTCGCGCGCGACGGGGTCCGGGTGCTTCTTGATGCGCGAGACTGCATCGCCGGGCAGCGCGCGCGCCGCCTCCATCTTCTTCAGCACCTTGTCGTGCGCCTTGGCGCGCTGTGCAGCGAGCTCCCGCTCCTCCTGCTCGCGCGTGTTGCTGCTGCTGGCGCCGGTCATCTCGTCAGTCGCGAGGAGCAGCTCGACCACGTCGTGCACGCTCATCTTGTCCTGGAGCGCGTCGTCAAACACGGCCATTGTGCGTCTGGAGACCTGCGTGCGGTCGCGGCGCGCGCTCTGCTTGTGCAGCCGGTAGACCGCGAACGCGACGCCGCCGATGACGACGGCGAAGTAGACGGCGACGACGAGGGACCCGCCTGTGGCGCCGTCGCCCAGGCCGAACGCCGAGGCGAACGCGAACTGCATGGACAGCGCCTGGCGTCCGTCCGGGTGGCCGAACTTGCGGTAGTTCTCCATGGCTGCGGGGTCCGTCAGCGCCTCGTAGGCCTTGGTGACGCGCGAGAACTGCGCGGCCGCGGCGCGCGTCGCCTGCAGGTTCTTGTCCGGGTGCAGCTGCCGCCCGAGCGCGCGGAAGGCGCGGCGGATGTCCCTCTGCGAGGCCGAGTCGGCCACGCCCAGGATCTCGTACGGGTCGAACACGCCCAGGTCGGCGCTCGAGGCCTGCAGCTGCTGCAAGCAGCGCCAGAAGGCGGCGGCCGCGAGCGCCAGCAGCGCCACGTGGATGGCCAGCCCGCGCGACGTGACGAGCGCGCGCGGGCTGCGCGCGACCCGCCAGAGCGCGAACAGCGCGCCAGGCACCAGGTACAGCGCCAGCATCACGCATCCGAACGAGTACAGCGCCGCGTCCGCCTCGGCGGCGGCGGAGGAGGCCATGGACGTCCGTCGAGTCCCCTTGCCGGTCCGTCGAGCTTTGCCTTGGTGGTGGAAATGACCACGTGGAGGAACTGGTGAGGACACTGTTCTGGTTTAGTGACTTGTCGATATATGACGTTCGAGAGGCGAATATGCGCTTGGAAAGGGTGTAGCCATCTCCTGCGAAGAGGTGCGAGGCAAAGATACTTTTTGGCGACCATGCCGCGTCTTCGATGCGTTCATTCATCACGCGGCGTCACTGCCCACTGCTGTTAGTAAGTGCAGTCGCCAAGGGCTTCGAGTGGTCCGCGATGGGGGGGTCGCGGGTTTCCACACCCGTTTTCTCCTTCTCGCGCTCATATCGCGCTCCAGGATTTGTAGCGATCGACAGAGTGAGGTGTCCTTGTTGCATCTATAGCTGACGAAGCGCATGGCAGTCGTCACCATGCGCACTCGAAACGCGCGCCACACACTCCGTCCGTGCCGCTTCGGCCGCCGCACTCGTCGACAATCACATGTGAGCCAACCAGAGCCGTTACCGGAGCCGCCGATACATCGCATCGACCCCAGCAGCCATCACGGCGGAAGGGTTGTCCACGCGGTATAAATAGCGGTCTTGGCGTTGTTATTGCTCGCCAAGAACCTCCAGCGCATGGTTGACAATGACGCGGTGGACCTGTATTTATAGCGAGGCATCCAGCGACTCTGCAGCCGCCTCGAGTGAACCGCAATCGTGAAGTGACGCCGCCGAAACGACAGCGCTCGGATAATAATATCAAGAACGCGCAAGAATAGTCACGGCAATAACAGCCCGCGGGCTATATTTACCGATGCGCGAGGCGAAAACTTGCGTCTCTGAAGGATGGAGGGGCCTCCTGCGTGAACTCCTTCCGCTCACTCTTCGTCTTGCTCGCGCTCGTCCACTCGCTCCTTCTCCGGACCGCACAACGATCAACCGCCGGAGCTCTGGCGACCCACATGCCAGCCATGAGCACTCCGCTGAAAGCGCTCATCCAGGAACGGCTACGCGCCAAAATCGTTCGCCGGGGCGATGAAGACTTTGACTACGAAGGAGACATGTACCCGCCCAGCTCTGGCCGCGCGCAGGTTCCGCCGCCAGCGGCAATGCACGGATCGTACGCGCTGGCAGAGTGCAAGGATCGCTCTCTTTCCATGCAACCGGCCTCCATGTCCTCCAGCGTATCAAGCGTTGTCGCCGCGTCGGTGTCGTCAAAAGCTGGCTTCCCTCCCCACCTTCACACTGAGATCGACCCAGCGGCGTACATCCCTAACGGTCAGCCGATGAGCGCTCGGGGCTACAACCCTCACCACCCAGGCGATCTGTCTCCATCCCCAACGTATGGACGTCTTGACCACCGTCAGCACCAAAGCTACTACAACCACCACGATGATGTTCCAATGTACCACGACAGCCGCCGCGCGTATTCCGGGCAGTCACGACTCGACATCCCCGCGGGCCTGGAGATGCTGGCGTCACCTCGCTGGGACGAACCGCCTCGCGATCTGCTGCGCATGAACAATCCATCGCCTCCTCCGCTTGCTCGAGGACATTTCCACCGCCAGTCATCCGGCGAGATGCGTGCATGGCGATGGCCTGAGAAGAGCTCGGCTGCTGTGCACCACCGGAGCGAGCGTCGGCACTACGCCGACGATGGAGACAGCGGCAACAACAAGCACGGGGACCATAGCCCGATGCGTGAGTTTCGTCGCGAGCGGAAGCGAGAGCGACGCCAAGAGTTCGCCTCTGGGTCTCACGTGGACCATCGGATGCGAGACACCGGCAACGAAAGTAACCAACTGTGGCACGACGTGCCGATGTCCGCGTCCAAGTTCTCGTCCAAGAGACACATGGACGACCGGGATGGCGTGGGCTACAGTGTTCGGCCTGCAGAGCGAGCGTCCTCGTTTGCGTCGCAGCTGGCTCCGTCGGAGCACTACATCGCTGCCAAGCACAGCTCCGGACACCGCCTGCACCGCCACCACCGCCATCGCAATCAGCAGCTAGACGAAGACGTGACCGACGAATCTATGACGTCGCTCATGTTCCTGCCCCCTCCCGACGCCCGGAAACGCCCAGTCGAGGTGCAACAGCCACCACAGTTCTCGAAAGACGTCCGATCCGCCCCGGCCCCGCTTGACCTGTCCGCTATCGCGTCCTCCCAGCGAAAGGCACGGTCGTTTGACCAGATCCTGTCGCCGGACAGCCGCCTCGCCGCTAATGTAAGTCGCCCTGCGAGATATGAACCGGCCGGTTGATCATCATAAGGGGCTAATCTTCAAGCTGCTCGGTTGCGCAGGCGTTCGTGGAGAAGAGACAGCGCCGATCGGGCAAGAGCACGCCGCGCACGGTGGCGACGCAGAGCTGGCTGCGCTCGCTTGACCTGCATGAGCAGCCGTTGCCTTAAAGCGATCTTCTTCATCAGTCTCCTCAATATCATGGTTTGTGGACGTCATTCGATCCGTCACGGGAGTCTTTCGCCAATCTCAGGTTTGAGCAAAGCGAATCAAAACTACACCTCCTCGTCCTCTTCTTGCTCAACGATGCTGTTTGTCTGTGCTAATGTTGCAACGACGTTCATGATTCAACTCAACCTGAACTAACACGCCTTATGAAGCGCGTGAAAGCCATGCGAAGCGAAACGAGTAGTCGGAACCTGCGTGATAGAGTGACACAAAAAGCAGAACACTTGATGTCAGCTCGAGTCCAACACCGCGAGCATCAGCCCCAATGTCCATTTACCGTAGTGATCGAGAGGCGCTTGCGTGGAGAAGACCGCCCAAAGGAGCAACGCTGACTGCACGTGTACGGCCTGGCGGGAAAGCACAAACCCGAGCTGGCGCGCGGCTGAGACGCGTAGTAAGCGTCGGAGGCAGGTGTGGGCGACGGCCAGCGTCACCAGCTCGAGGCCGGTATACAGCAGCACGTTGGTGACTGTGTGCGTCAGATTGGCTTCGTCCATATCGACGAACTGCGAGTAGTAGACTCTGTTGGGCAGGTGGAACATCACCGCGAGGTAGAGCACTGACAGCAAGTAGGTCAGCTTAGATCAACGGCGACGCATGATCGGTTGCGGGCTGCCACGTACGATAGAGAACGGGGACGATGACTTCGACGTACTCGATGAGGATGGCAAACTCGGCCTTATACAGGAGCTTGGTCACAAACTCCACGTACAGCCGCTCAGCCCGCCTCAGCTCGACAAAGGCCTTGTCTTCGCCACCTTGCGATAGATCAACCCGCGACTTCGCTTTCACAAGCTTATCGTCGGGGCTCTTGGCTGGGGGGTTGACGATCGGCGCGACGCGAGGTCCGCACAGCCAGCGAAGCCCCCGTGGGAAGGGGGAGATCACAGCGCTTGAAGGTTCGCCGCGGCCACGCGGAATCTCTGCAGCTCCTCGAGTCGTCGACACTTTGGCATGAAAAGATGCGAAGGAGATTGCGCCGTGTTTCGCGACTATCTGCTCCACCTCATCCAGCACGCTTGCTTTCACAACTCGAACCGAGTTCGGAGGCTGACAAGCCCGGATCTGTGCCTCCAGCGCGGCAAGTTGCCTGCCAGCTGCATGAAGATCCCAGAAGGAGACCGCCGCTGTCAACACCTTGGCGACTGCAATGCCGACCGCCATGGCCAACGATGGCTTATACTGCATGCAGAAGGCGACGAAGAGTGCGCCTAGCACGTCGGCGTTGAACACAACGACCTGCGGCACGAACTCTGCGCCGCCGTCCGTCTTGCGGCTGGAGTGGTAGAAGAGCTGGCGGTTGACGGTCTTGAGCAGCGGCAGCAGGCACAGAAATGCGAGACGCGGCATGCTGGACGCTGGTACAAGCCTGAACACGTGGTAGTAGACTGGGTAGACAGCGATCATGAACACCTGGCTCATGTAAAACGCGCCTCGCCTGACCATGTGGCGGATCACCTCTGGGTTCGCGCGAAGATGGCGGCGCCACGTGAACGCCAGCGCCAGCGTCTCGAGGACAAAATGGTTGGGTCCGCACAGCTGGATCGTGAACGGCACGGGGAACCCTATCAAGAGCGCGAGAGCGTAGCTGTAGCCGGTATTGAACACGACGGTTAGCATCGCGATCGCTGTAAGACGCAGCGTGGAGATGGGGAGCGTCGGTCCAATCTGGAGCGATGCCTGCTGCAACAGAGGAATGCCAATTGCGCAGAACGTGACGAACTCTCGCGCGAAGAACACGCTCTGATACTCCAGACCGGCGCTAGGAGGGCTCAGCGCCACCGCCTCGAGCGCCACAATGACCAGGAGACTTGGAAACGGCATGAGGGTGAGCACGGACACCACTTGCCACGTCGGAGTCTCGCGGGCGAACTTTTGGAACTCCAGGAGGCGCTGTACCGAGTATTGGCCGCGATGCTTGACACTGACGCCAACCCACATCCGGCCAAGAAGTCTGCCGACATCCCGAACGATGGCTGGAGGGTCTGGCATCTGTCGTGCTTCCGCGTGATGGCTGCTGCTGTTGTGCAAGCCCACAACAATCGACCAAAGGGACAAACTGAGCGTCGAATTTGTCGGATCCGATGAAAATTCTATTTCCGAAGCACACTTGATCGCAGGTGGCCACAACAGAGCAGTGCTTGTCTGGTGCTCTCGCGCAAGGTCCGAGTCGAGCGACATATAGTTACCTCTGCTCGATCGGGAACCAGCACCCCAACTGCGAATGCCTCTTTCTTCTCCGCGATCAAGTTGCTGCTGCAGACGTCTAGAGCGGGGTGGCGCCGGTACCGACGATATCTGCGAAGAGTTATGATGCCTCTTGTCGGATAGCTGTTTGAGTCGACGATCACGACTCGAAAGGCAGGAAACGAGATCGCGTGGAATGCTATTGAATGCGTTTGATGTCCACAGCTTACGTTTACTTTCACTCGCAAGGCACCGCGCAACCGCGAACACGAGAGTCATCTTCCTGAAGTTGTCAGCTTGATGCTTGCAGTCACAATCCACGAGTCGCTGCAGCCGACCGCGCGCAGGCCTCGTCTTAGCGTCACATTGTTCAGGAAGCAGTCGAGAGAGCTTGCGCAGAAATCCTTGACGACCGCTTTGTCGTCGCGAGGCGTACGATGCCACTGACGCTGTCGCTGTGACTGTCGCTAGGGCTTCGTGTGGTGGGCGGTAGTGGTCAAGCGATGTCCTTGAGCGGGTGGAGTGCCGCGCGTATGCGCGGTTTGAGGGCGATTCCCATCGGAGTCTTAGCTCCTGTAGCTTGCTGAGAGACTGCGCTCTGTAGTCGTCACGGACTCGCTACCCAGTTTTGAGCCAGCCCCCGTTGCCCGTGCACGTGTTGCGCAGCTCCATGACAACCTCGAAAGTCTCCTGGTCGCCCACGACCAAGCAGCTGCCGAGGTTCACTCGACAGGCTTGCCGCAAGCCAATCAGACTGATGGGGAGTGTCGTGACATTGCAGCCGTCAAGAAGCAGCGTCTTGAGGTTGGAGAGAGAACCGAGGTCCTCTGGCACGGGCGACACGATTGGATTGCCGCCGAGATCCAAGATCTCGAGCGACCGGCACCGACTCAGCAGGTGCGGGATGGCGGTGAGCGCGTTCTTGCGCATATTGAGGTGCTCTAGTTGCACCATGAGCTCGAATGTCCGCGGGATCTCGCGGATCTGGTTGCAGTTGACGTCAATCTTGCGCAGGTTGATAAGGTTGTCCATGACGGGGAATGCCGTGAGCTGGTTCCGGTGCGCCTGGAACAGCTCGAGGTTGCACAGCGCGCTCAGATCCGGCAGCGCCACGAGTCGGTTCATCTGTAGGTACAATCGCTTGAGGTTCTTCCACCTGCTCGCATCTGGCAGCGTCTCGAGCGTGTTGTTGCTCAGGTTCAGCTCTTCGAGCTCACAGAGCGCGCTCAGTCCCTGTCCGAGCGACGTGAGGCTGTTGTTGTACAGGTTGATCAGCTTGAGGCGTTCACACCCAGCCAGTCCATCGGGCAGTGTCGTGAGTCGGTTGCGGTTCGCACGCAGCACCTCGAGCTTGTCAAGCCGGCCGATACTGTCGGGCAGTGCGACGAGATAGTTCTCTGCGATCTCGAGCACGCGCAGGTTGGTGAGCTGCGTGATCTCGTTGGGCAAGTCTACGAGCTGGTTCTCGGACAAGTTGAGCGCGTGGAGGCTCTTGAGCGCGGCGATCTCGCGGGGAACCTCGTAGATCTGGTTGCAGCACAGGCTGAGCTCGGTGAGGTTGGTCATGGAGAGCACGACGCCTGGCACCTGCTTGAGCGTGGGCACGCCCTGTCGAGTGAGCGTGCCCTTGGGCTGTCCGGACTCGTCCTTCTCGACCGAGGACGTGAGCTCGAGCTTGCCCGTGCGCGCCATGTCGAGGATGAGCAGCTGCAGCTGCTGTGCCGTCTCGGAGCTCAGGTTGGACGTGTGCCGCATCGTGAGCTTGCGCCGCGACAGCTGCCTCGGAGTCGCCTCAGTGGCGGCAGCCGGCGAGGGTCCGACAGCCGAGGTGGTGGCCGTCAACGGACTCACAGCCGTGAGCGTCCGGCCTGTCGACGCTGCGCACCCCATGGACTGACGGCGGAGCGAGGATCGATGGGTGCGACGGCTGCGCTGCGGGGATTGGCGCTGGCAGCGTGGAGTGGAGAGACCTTGAGCCGACAGCCAGCAGCCGAACGCCGACAGCCGACAGGCGACAGCCGTCGCGCGGCAAATATAGCGCCTGGCTGTCCCTGCTCCCTTGACGAAGCAGAGGAGGAGGGAGGTGGCGGCGGCGCGCTATTCCTGGCGCATCGGAGACCGTCAAAGGTGTGTCATGTTGAAGTGGAGAGTGCAATGTTGCAAAAATGTGATTTACATGTGTGATTTTGATCCAGTTTATGTAATTATCGGAAATATCAGGGTTAACTGAACAATATAATTCACACTATCGCCTTGTTTTGTGAATCCCTTGATCTTTTTCGGTCCTTTTTGCTTTGCGAAAGCGCCAGGCATACAAACCGCCGTCAAATCCTGCCTCCTTCTAAGTTCGAAAAAAAAAATAAAAAATCACAAGTCGCCCCACGACTGCAGTAAAAATTCAAACCTGCGCGCGCGCTTTTCCATCCACTTGCCTTCACTATCGGAAAGGCCCGGCGACGACCGACCGACCGGACGCACGGGGAGCAACGCGCGGCGATGCGGCTGCAGTCGGCGCAGGAGGACGCAGAGCGCGCGGAGCGCGAGGTGCTGAACCTCAAGATGGAGGTGGCCCACCTGCGGGAGCGGCTGCGCGCGCGCGTGGGCGGCGACACGACGGCGGTGGAGCTCGAGGCCGAGAACGCGACGCTGCGCGCGCAGGTGGCGGACGCCGAGCAGGCGGCGGCGGCGCGCGAGGTGGAGCGCCGCGCGCTGCAGGACGCGCACCAGAAGGCCACGATCAACCTGCTCAAGCTCGACCGCGCGTGGAAGGCCAGCGCGGACGAGTTGCGCGCCGCGCGCGAGCGGGAGGCCGAGGCGGCCGCGTGTGCGGACAGGGAGCGCGAGGCGCGGGCGGCGATGGCAGCAGAGCTAGATGCCGTGAGGACCGAGGCGCGGGCCGCCCGCGATGACGTGGACAGGCTTGAGCAGTGCGCGGCGGTCCTGCGCGAGGACCTGGTGAGGGTGGCGGACGAGCTCGACGCCGCGAGAGACCGCGAGCAGAAGCTGCGTGTCGACACTGCTGAGCTGGAAGACAAGCTGGCGCGCGAGCAGGAGGACAAGGCGACTCTTGAGAGCGAGAACGAGGCGGCGCGGCAGCAAGCCAAGGACACGGAGCTGGCGCTCGAGGAGACCTCGAGGCAGCTCGCCCAGCTGCAGCAGCAGAGCGCGCACGACCAGATGGAGAGCGAGGCGCTCAAGAAGCAGGTCAGGGACGCGCAGCATGCGCTTGAGGAGGAATCCCAGCTGCGCGTGGTGCTCCAGGAGACGGTGAATGGCCTCCGAATCGAAAGCGAGGCGGCCAAGCTCGCGGTGAGGCAGGCGGAGACCGAGTTGCTCAAGCTGCAAGAGGAGGCTGAGCCGCTCCCAGGGCGTGTGGCGTCGGCGGAGAAGATCGCGGCGCAGCGCGAGCGAGAGGCTGAGAGCTTCAAACGAGAGGCCGCGCGGCTCAAGAAGCTGCTGCAGGAGCGCGACGACGCCATTTCGCTCAAGCAGATCACGATCGACAAGCTCGAGCGCGACGTGGAGGAGCAGTCGCAGCTCGTGCGCGCCACGGTCGAGAACCGGAGCGAGCGAGAAGTCGCGATTGCGAAAGAAATGGCGCAGGCCAAGCAGCAGGAGTGGGTACAGCGCGAGCACGAGTGGAAGCTGCAGCTGGAGCGTGCGCAGCGAGACGCTTCGCAGTCAACTCGAGAGCTCGCCAGGCTGCGGGCATGGCGCGCTTCCATCCAGCGCCTTCTTGAAGACGACAGCTATCTGGACAGCAGTGACAGCGATGACCCGTTGGTAGTCATGGTGAGAGAGCGACTCGCTCGCCAGCGAGCGGCAGAGGCGGCGCTCGCAGACGCGAAAATGGACATGGCCAACAACGAGGACAAGCTGACGGCGCACACGAAGCTTTTGCTTGAGAACGAGTTCCTGCGCGCTCAAGTCGACAAGACCAAGAAGGTCATGGAGCGCGTGCGAGCGATGCGCCGCGCCTCCAACAGCCCGAACGCGCGCGCGCTCGGCGGCAGTTCCAGCTCCTCGCCTGCGTCGGAGACCAAGTCGACGACTTCGACAACGTCGGCGGCGTCTACGACGAACAGGCGGTTTAGCACCGAGGGTCTCCCCATTGGTCTGGGAGGAGTGCGCAGCGCCGAGAGGAGGGAGGTCAAGATTGGCGGCAAGGAGAACGCCAAGCTCGCTCGTTCGATCCCCAAGGCACAACCAACCGCCACCGCGCCGACCTCCAGTTCGTTATCGTCGCTTTCGGCTCCATCATCGTCGGTCGTGGGGGCGGCGCCGAGGGCCAAGCGCAAGCTGCACGACATGTCCCCTTCAACGAGGTCTCCCTCCTGGTCGTTCTCGTCGTTCCTGGCAGCGGCGACGTCGTCAGCAGAGGCCATGGTGACCAAGAAACCTCGGACACCGGCTGAGAGCAGCAAGCGACCCACGAAGACGTGCTCGGCATCGACGACCCCCGCGCGGAATGCAGGTGCAGACACAGCCAACAAAGCAGCCAGAAGCGGAGGCAGCAGGACCGACGGCGCTGGCGTGCGCGCCAAGCGCGTGTTCGCGTCGCAGTACGTGAACGTGGGCTCTCGGTTTGGCCGGTAGTCTGTCGGCGCCAGTCAGTCAGCCTGCTCGTCGCTGCTGTTCGTCCCAAGGTGTCAATAATGCAACCGACCCGCGCTTGACAGAGGAGCCGACGCTGGGGATTCAGATTCTATACTTCCCGATAGCCGTCATTGCCTCAGCTTGCAAGCACACAGTGCGCACCGCCAGATACTCGAACACGCTCACAGTTCCTGGCGGTCGCTGGCCGCGTCCTCCTCTTGCTGCGCGCCTAGCGACCAGCCCGGCACGCTCTTGTGGTCCTTGACGCGCAGCCGGATGTCCTCGAAGCACGTGAGCGCTCGCGGCGGGCGGAGCTGGCCGTCCACGACCACGGACTGCGCGGTGGCGGCCGCGTCCTGGTAGCACGGCACGTACTCGTTCACCTGGTCGAACGTCACGAGCACGCCGCCGTTGCGCAGCAGCTGCGGGAAGAGCGTGGGGCAGTCGCCCGCGCGCTGCTTGTGCTGGCTGTCGTACAGTCCGCCCCAGTACGGCGCCCAGGCGATCGTGCCGCCCTGCTCCAGGTTCTGCCCGTCGATCGCGAGCTGTCGAGTCACGAGCAAGTGCGTCAGTCCTCTAGAGGTAGTGCCAGCCAGACAGCAAGC
Source organism: Phytopythium litorale (assembly GCA_023338075.1). Lineage (NCBI taxonomy): Eukaryota > Oomycota > Peronosporomycetes > Pythiales > Pythiaceae > Phytopythium > Phytopythium litorale. Next base: position 31,494 of record JAADYB010000181.1, read on the forward strand.
GAGGGACGCGGGGACGCACGAAGATGCTCTCGTTGGCGAACGCGAAGCTTGGGTCCACGGCCGTGATCTGCACACGCGCGCGCTCCTGGCGCCGCCACTCGGTCGTCGCGTTCGCCGCCGCGTACGCGACCAGCGACGCGACCACCAGGAGCTTGGTGACCGTGCGGTGGAACAGGCTGAGCACTACCACCGCTGCCGCCGCGATCCCCGCGGCCTGCCGTATGGCCTCCACGCACTGCACGCTATTGAGCACCAGCGCGACGCCCGTGGCCACGGCATCCGCCACATCATCCCACAGCCGCGACGCCTCGTCCGCCGACTGGGGGATCGCCAGCGTCAGCGACGGCCGGAACGTCGACACCTGCGCCAAGCAGACGGGGAAGACGCCGGCGCTGCACTCGACGGGCGAGCGCAGCTCCAGCGCGCGCCACTCGAGCCTCCGCCAGTCCAGCGCCGAGTCGGCGTCCAGCGTACTGCACGCGGCCGTGTAGCCCAGCAGCACGAGGCCAGTCAGCGCGGCCACGTTGAGCGCGACCTTGGTCAGTAAACCGGCCAGGCTGGCGCTCTCCAGCGGCCAGCGGTGTCGCACGCGCGGGTTGGCCAGCGTCAGGATGGTCTTGAGCGGCCTGCGCGTCAGCCCAACGGTCAGCACTCCCCACGACAGCGCGGGGGCGAGCGGCGGACGTACGCGTGCAGGCGGCGGTGGTGGACGGCAGCGTAGAGCAGCAGCGGCACGCCCGAGGCCGTGGCCAGCGTCCACGCGACGTTCTGAGCCCAGGACCCGCCGGCGACCCAGCGCCGCAGGAACGAGTCCTCCGGCGCGTCGCCCGCGTCGTCCTCGTCGTCCGAGTCGGCGTTCCCCTCGTCGTCCGAGCGCCAAACGTCGCTGTCGCTGCCGGCCTCGCTGCTCGCGTCCGAGTCCTCCTCGCGCAGGGCGTCCCAGCTGAGCGCCGGGTCCGCCGCGTGCATGGCCTCGATCTGCTCGTCGCGCGCCTGCACGAACGAGTCCGTCCACGCGTCGTCCACAAACACGGGCTGCTTGGTCGCCCGCGCGCGCGACCGCGTCAGCATGGGCATCTCGAGGCAGCGACAGGCACGCAGGCAGCTCGAGGGTGGCGGCAGTGCAGCTTCTTATGGTCTCGACGCGGATTTGGCGCCAAATTCCGCTGGCAGTGAACAGGGAGCTCTATTTTGGCAATAGAACCATGGGACTCTATTTACATTGAAATAATAAATATAACAACAAATGGTCAACATGCCACTCATAATGCCGATTGTGCACACAAGTCATCGCTTGTGACGACCTCGCTGCCTGACCGCAGCGTCTCGGCTCCTGACGATAATCTAGCAGACACTGCAGTGCCCCGTCGTCAAAGCAGCGCCAGTGGACCCGGAGGCCATGCTGCTACTTCCCGCGGCGCTTCTCACAAGTGTTCGCCGATGACGCCGTATTCCACACAGCTACACTGATAAACAGTTAGTTGGTGGCACTGTACATGCTACTTTCATGTCAGGGCGAACACAACTTCTCGCCAGTGCCAGATGCAAACAAAGCATTCTGCGAACTCTACCAGTCAAGGTCCACGATGGGTCACGAGTTGGTGAGCCTTCTTCACGGTGAAGCTGGTGGTTGCGCGTGCTGCATCACGCAGTGCTGCACTCGCCATGACACTCAACGTCTTACGCTTCGAACATTACAATGGGCTCGAGTGTGTCGGAGAAATGCAGTGAGAACCAGCATCCATTTCGACATGCGCGTTACAGGTCGAAAAACATCGTTCCATGAAATGGAACCGACAGGCTGCTTGTTGAGAGCGCCTTCTTCAGCTTCTTCGCCCGAGTCTTCTCCATCGACGTCAACGAGTGTGATGGTGTCAGTGCCAACAACCGTGTCGACCATCACGCTGCTTCTTGAATTCACAGATTGAGATTTGCGAACTGAAAGATGGACTTGCTGTTTCTCGTTTTGCTCGCTAAAGACATTCGGAAAACTCCCCACGAAAATGGACAACTAACTATCCGCTTACCGCGTCGAGAAGTAGATCCTCTAGCACTTCCTGCTCTTGCGTCAGCACGGCGTCTAATGACTGTA
>JAADYB010000182.1:0-33562 GCA_023338075.1 Phytopythium litorale
CATCATTGCCGACGGACAAGTGACAAACGAGGAAGCGACGCGCAACGCCATCGTCGAGGCCTCCAACTGGCCCATCTGTACGTCATCCTGGAGGAGAATCTGTCGGTGCTCCAGTCTCTCAGCTGACACTTGTGTGCGTCTACGACTGTACTTCCACTCGCGAAGCGATCATCATGGTGGGTGTGGGCGACGGACCGTGGGATATGATGGAGGAGTTCGACGACAAACTGCCGTCGCGGCGCTTTGACAACTTCCAGTTCGTCGAGTACAACTCGGTCATGCAGCTGAACAAGAAGAACCCAGAGGCGGGCTTTGCGATCCAGGCGCTCATGGAGATCCCAGGTGCGTTTGCGCTCGTGCAGGGTTGGTTTGATTGATGGCTTGGTGTCACTTGTGCTGACACCAGAGCGTGTATCGTGTGTATATGCTCGTGTGGGTCTACAGAGCAATATCAGACGATCCGCCGCCTGGGCATGCTCGAGTAAGCAGCGCTTCCGATGGTTGACAAGAGTGATGCTCGTAGCTTTGTCGTTCAAGTTGATGCCAGGAGGCGAGAGAAAACCGAAATGGACATAAAAAATCGGTCACTTCAACGTGTTACGGCAGCGCCGGGCACTCTGGTCTCCAACAATCGGGAATCACGCAAACTCCATGTCTGGTCTGGTTTCGCTGCCTGCTTCACGAACTCCAGGTCTGCTCACGGAGCCGACGGCTGAGCGTCGCGGTCGAAGAACGGGATCTCGCCGTGGGGAGTCACGCGCACGCCGTGGCGGTTGCTGGGCAGGTGGTCGAACGTGGCAAGGTGGATCGTTGCGCGGTTGTCCCAGATCGCGATCGAGTTCTTGGTCCAGTGGAAGCGCACCTGGAACTCGTGTCCCTGCGCGATATGAGCGAACAGGAAGCGCAGCACCGCGTCTGTCGATGTCAAGAAAGCCCAACCGTGAGTTCGACCGGCTTCCATCAGCAAGGGAGACAGAGTCTGACGTACCGGACTCGGCGACCGACAGCTCGGGGATGCGGCGGGTGAACAGCTGGTTCACGAACAGTGCCTTGCGCTTGGTCACCGGGTGCGTACGCACAAGCGGGTGTGCGGTCTCGATGATGGGACGGCGCAAGGTCAATCCACGGGCAAGCGTGTCCTCTGCTTGTGCCTGGCTCGTGGATCATTGAAGTGTTAGCGAGCTATCGACAGCATCGTGCTCGCGCAACGAGCAGATCCTGAACTTGCCTTGCTGCTGTGAATGGCCGTAAGGCCCTCCACGAACGCTTGGAACGGAGGCGTCAGGCGCTCAAACGCCTCGTACGCCGACGCCCAGAGAGTGTCACCGCCAACTTCCGGCACCGTCAGCAGCTTCAGTGATGTGTAAGACGGGGGCTGTTCCACAAAAATAATCACGTTAGGGGACCGGGTAACGACCGTGTGGTGACAGTCGCGCTGATGGTGCTTACCTGCAGCTCGTAGGAGACGTCCGAGTGCCAGGTGCTGTACCCGTTGAGGCGGTGGTTCTTCAAGAACGCCTCGCTCTTCTCGACCGTGTTGTGCACCACATGCACCGTCGGCCGGCCCTCAGGCACGCCGTTGGTCTGGTGGATGTGAAGAGGACCGTAGTAGCGACCGAGGTCCAGCTGCTGGTCGATCGTGATGTCTTGGTCGCGCAGGAACACGACGCCGCGCTGGGCCACCAGCAGCGCCAGCTCGTCGCGCTGCGTGTCCGTCAGCTCATGGAGCTGGATACCCGACAGCTCCGTGCCGACTTTGGGCTCGAGGTGCTTCACGGTCGCATCGGCGAGCAGGTTCTTGAATGTTGGGTCCGCCTTGAGCGCTCGGTCTTCGTACGGCAGCACCTCAATCTCCGGGTACGTCTCCGTGGGAAACACAGGTGCAAGCTCCGGGTGCTCGATCGGCGGCGCGAACTTGGGGTCAAACGCTCGGTTGGCTAGTTCGATCTTGGAAAGCTTCTCGACGACGTCCGTCGAGGCAGCAGAGGTGCTGGGCTCGTTCTGAGGGGCCATGGTTGCTTGAACAGAGGTGGTTGGTTGGTCGATTTCAGCGGGAGGCGGTGAATTCAATTGTGGAGGAGCAAGTGGATGGGATCTCTGGCACGCATCAAAGCGGTCTCCTCGTCCATTCCACTCATCAATGCTCGCTGCTTGGGCTACGCAGCTGCAATGCCCGCTCCGACACCGTACGGCACAGGTGAGACCTTGCTGCGGCCCATAGCAGACCGACACATGGCCCCGTCAGCCAATGTCGGCGGTCTCGAAGCGCGCGCGCAGAGAAACGCGTGGCTGGCAAGCTTCCGGAGTCCGACCGACAGACCCACACGGCATGGTTCATTTCAATCGTAGCGCAGCTCAAAGCACCAGGGAGCCCATGACGAAAGCACCCAGTAACTCGGACACCGCATGTCCGTGCACGGATGACACCTTGAGCAGCACCGGATCCGATGAGACTCTCAGTGACAGAGCCCGTCAGCTCGCGAGCGGTGGTCGCGCTGCGTCTGTGGTCAGTGGAGTCGCGATTGGCAAGTTGAAGTGATGACACGTGGACCCTTTCGTCCAATCAGATTGCTGGAAACACTTTCGTCGATGTCACCAGTCGTGACGGGGTCACTTGGCGACATCTGACAGCGTCCACCTCAAAGGTATACTGCTCTCAAGTGTGCTGGTCATCGTCAGGTGTCCATCTCCTGCACATTGCCGAGTGAACATCGTGACGACTGCTTTCCAGGGTTAACAACGACCGCCGAACTGATGAGTGGTCGCGCGGGTCCCACCGCTCAAATCCCATGAGACCGTGTCATGCGATCAGCAGTCGGAGGAGTACGCTCTCTCCTGTGCAGGTATCACTCGCTCGCCAAGCACCCTCCAGCCTGCGCGAGTCCATCAGCATTCAACTGTATGTCCCCCCTCACCCTTCGCGTCAATCGAGTTGACTTTAATTCTCTATCCAATTCCGCGAGCACATGCCGTGCTCGCCACGCACTGCTGCTGCACCATCGGAGACCTCTCGCAGTCGAAGCATCGACATCAATGGCGATCCTGTTCGTCGGTGTGAGAGGGAGACACTCCCCACTCCTTTGTCACTGCGGGCGGGCACCAACCATGAGCGCACCCTGGTCCGAGCCGCCTGTTAAATCGCTGTGCAGCAAATCATTCAACACCGAGTCCGCGAGTGGGCACTGCACCACCTTCGAACTTCCATTTCGGAATCTGCTCTCGGCCGCGCACCACACCTCCTCGAAGCCCCAGCACCGCTGAAAGGGATGACACGCCAGCAAATCGCGTCGTCGTCGCCTCTGCTGACGCCGTCCAAGACGGTCACGCCTGGCGGGCTGGCCATCGAGGGCGGGCGCCGCATCGACACATCTCACTGGGACCAGCGGCCAGCCAAGTATGCGGCCAATGTGATCACCAAGGTGTGCATCTTCATCTTCATCGCCGCCGTGTGCGAGGAAACGACCCACTACGCCGTGGTGCAGTCACTCAAGAACTTCTTCGTCAAGCTCGGCTGGTCCAACAAGGGCTCCAACTCGATGAAGACCACCTTCGACTCCATCTGCCAGTTCGCGTGCATCTTCGCCGGCTACTTCTCGGACGAGAAGCTCGGCAACTTCAAGACGCTTCTCACTGCCTCCGGCGTCAACGCCATCGGTCTGACACTCGTCGTGGTCGCCGCTATTCCTGCGGTGCTCGCGAACGCAGCGGCCAGTAAGGCGCTGTTCAACGTCGGCCTCTTCCTCGGTGTCGGCCTCACGCAGATCTCCATCTACTCGCTCACGGTCTCGTTCGGTGGCGACCAGTTCTCGCCCAACGCGCCGCCCGAGCAGAAGGCCACGTTCTTCACCATTCACTACTGGGCGGCCAAATTCGGCACGGCGATCGCGTACGGCATCTTCCCGACCATCTCGAGCCACGGCATCTCGGGCTTCATCCCCGCCGAGTATGGCTACTTCTTCGTCTACCTGGTCGCGTGCGCGTTGACGCTCGTAATCGTGACGATCCTTACGGTCACACGAAAGCGCTACGTTAAGCTGCCGCCCAAGAGCGATTCGATCGGCGTCGTGATCCAGATCGTGCTGCACCGCGCTCAGAAGAACGTGCGTGCGCAGATGTTGGTGCTCGGAGCGATCTGCTACATCGCCGCCATGGTGCTCAACATCCCGGCCGCCTTCCTCTCCGACCACGGCAGCGTGGGTAACAACCTGTCGTACGTGTCGGGCTTGCTCTGCCTCCTGGGCACGGTGCTCTGGGTGTACTTTGGCCGCACTTCGGAGTTTATGGAGGGTTCCAAGGAGCACTTTGACTCCGAACTCGTGGAAGGCGTCAAGAAGGTGGTGCGCGTGCTGCCGTTCAACGCCTTCAACGCCTTCTGGTGGATGTGCCAGAACCAGCGCGCCAACAATCAGACCACTACGCAGCAAACGGACGTCCGCCTCGGCAGCGGCATTGACGCGACGCAGCTACCGGCCGCCACCATTCAGATGGCCAATCCGTTCTCGGCCATCTTTTGGGTGCCGCTGCTCTACAAGGTGGTCTTCCCGCTCTACGAGCGTGTGACGGGCCGTCCGGCCACGCACTTCGGCAAGGTCATCACGGGCTACTTGGTGGCGACCTTCGCCATGTTCTGGTCGGGCTTCTACGAGCTCATCCGCCGCGATGCCGGACCGCTTACGTACGTGGATGACAGCGGTGAGACGCAGTACATCCTCAACACGGAGAGCGGCAAGATCATGAACGACATCGGCTGGTACACTGCGCTGCCGCAGTACTTCCTCGTGTCGCTCGCTGGCGCCTTCATCGTGATCCCGTCGTACGACATCTGCTACTCGGAGGTGCCGCAGCGCATGCGTAGCACGTCTATCGCGCTCAGCTTCTTCGTCATGTCGATCGGCAGCACCATGCTCTCGTCCCTCGTGCTGCTCTTCGGCGACTACATCCCGTCCAACCTCAACAACGGGCACATGGAGTACATGTACTACGCCACGGGCGGCATCATGCTCGTGGCCACCGTCTTCTTCTGGCTCGTCATGAACCAGATGCAACTCGGTACGGGCCAAAGTGCGTCCAAGCTGGATGAAGTCGCTCGCGCGAGCGAGATCGCTGGTCAGCTGCAGGCGCAGGACTCGGTCAACACGAAGAGCGGCACCCAGGGATCCGATATCAAGGCGTGAATGTAGCGCCGCGGGCGAGGTCTTTTCGTAACTAGCTTGATGCAAATGTATGCCCATTTCTTTGCCTGAACCTATCGCAACACGGTAGTCAATCGATCAGCGTTGACGTCGTGTTTGAGCTTGTTGAGAATGAAATCACAGCAAAGTCGCACGCTCTTTGCTCATCGTCTTCAGTCGCATCGCTGGGTCATAGCGAGCAGAGCTTGAATGGATACCGACGATGATCGCTGTTACTGCACGTGCCTACTCGGCTTGATGAGCTGCCGCTCCGAGTCCGTCAGATGGTTCTGGATCACTTCCAGAGGCACCGACGAGAGGCAGGTCCACCCGCGCTCAAGGTACTTCTTCAGCCGTGCGATCGCCATGTCCTGCGTCGGAGCGCCAGTGTGCAGCGGGTAGTAGAACACGAACTGTTTCCTGCGCACGTTCTCCAGCGCAGACGCGAGCGAATCGCCAGCGGTCGGCACTTTCTTACGCAGCGACTCGCTTCGATTGAGCAGCAGATTTCCAGCGTCACAATCCACGCCTGGGTGCGTCTTTTGCAGCACTCTTGCCGGATCCACAAGATCAATATCGATCGAGGCAACACCATTGGCGCTCACAGTGAGCGTCAGTGCCGACCCCTTTTGCCTGTGAGAGGTAACTTGCACTTGTCGCTGAACAGCCCCAGGCGTTTGGGCAAGAGCACGTTGAAGAGCTTGCTCGACAGACGTGGTCGTGGTCTGCGGTGGGGCGATCAACACATCAATGTCGTTTGCTGGTTCGCCACGCACGACCCAGTCACGCAGGAAGCCGCCGTAAATGCTCACATCGCACTTCCAGACGAGCATGTGCGCAAGCTGCAGCATAATTTCATCGCGCGTTTGCCAACTCTGTGGCGGGACGCTGTTCAACAATTGGGCAAGGCGAGGACTCTGCTGCATTTCTTGGCCACGGTCGCCCAACGCTTTCGTGACCAACGGCAGCATGGCGTCGCCGTGTGTCTGCACGATGAGAGATTGAACCCGACCGACGATCACAGGCATGAGCGCCTTTGCTTCCCCCACGAGAGTGACTGCGATCTCTCGAGCCGAGCTGTCGATGGACACAATCCGGTGTCTTTCCACATGACGACGGCCAACGCCATGCTGCTCACTCGACAGCAGCGCTTGGATGTTTTCCTCGAGAGCTTTGATATTTTGCCCGCCCTTGCCGATGATTTTCCCCATCTTCACGTCGTCGGGGAGCTGGAGTGTTACTGATTCAGGCTCAACAACCCGCAGCATCTTCTTGATCTCAAGCTCCACGCGAGCACACATGCGGCGCGGACTCGTCACGACCAATGTGTCGCTCTCGACGGTCGCTGTCGCGGAAGGGAACTTGCGGCGTAACTTTTTCAGCCATGCGCCGCGATCCATCACAACATATCTCCGTACGCCGTCGCTGAGTGCCGTTCGGATTGTCTCTCGCGCACAGGACTGCAGCAGCTCCTTGAAATCGACGAGGCGGCACCACTCTGGTGCCCCGGCTGAAACTTCCTCCTCCGTCACATACGACAGCAGCTGCGCAGTCGGCTCGGCTCGTTGCGATCCATCAGTCAGCATCTGCGACCCGAAGATCACCAAACGACCAATATCCCCACTATCGGAGACTTGATCAAGCCACAAACTTGTGTGACTTGCAGCTTTCACGACCGGCTCGGATGGGACTGCTGTCGGATCTCCATTGTCAGATAACGAGCCTGCTGGCTGAGTTCGTCCAGCAAAGTTGGTCATCATGTCCAGCGCCGCGTTCCATTTCGCAGTATCGATGATCCGGGTGAACCCTGCCTTGGGGACGCCAGCAGCACGTGTAGCCGCAATTTGGTCGAAGTAAGCGGAGCACAGTGCTTGACGGAGGCTTGACTGAATGTCCCCGTGTTGTTCAATGACCTCATCGTCGTCAACAATGTCAAATTGTAGACGATCGAGCACCTTCAGAAGATGCTCACGTGAGGTCTCGGCGCTGGTAAACACTTCCTCGTCGAACCCGAACTTGCGGCACCATGCCATCGCTTCATGACGCTCGACTGCTTGATCATACCCGTTGACAATGTTCAGCAAAGTCAAATGGTCCCCGGATTCGTCGATGAATTCATCCAGTTTGTGGGAGTCGTCCAATCGTTTGCGATGTGGTAGAAGGCGCTCGGATCCATCGGAAGCCATGAGGAGCGAGACCAGCTTAGCTCCAGTCGCGAGGCAGCCGAACCGACTGCATGCAATCAAGAAGCGTCCCAGTCGCAAATCAACTCCGAGTGAAAGTAGGACGTTTCCCTCTCGCGTCAGATTGCCACGCCCATCCAACGCTCCGAGTTCGCGCAAGCGCTCTTCAGCTAGTGCAAGAAGCGGAGGATCAATCGGGTCGATTAGTTTGAGGTCTTCGTTGTACACTTGAAGCATGTGCTTGGCGTACAGCACGGCCTTGTAAATCATCGAGTTCTGCACCGCTGGCTCGACCGCTCGGCGTGCGGTTGCCTCTGCAGAGGTGGATGATTCGTCATTCGCTGGGAAGAGACGAATGCAGATGCCCGATGCCGTTCGACCAGCCCGACCAGCACGTTGCTTCATGGAGGAGAGCGTCACAGGCTCCGTGACCATCTCATTCACGTCAACAGCCGCATTCCAACGCACCCGACGCTCGAGTCCAGTATCAATCACGTAGCGCACGTTGGGTAAAGTCACACCGGTCTCCGCCAAATTGGTCGAGAAAATGACAAAACGCTGGTCTGGTGGAGGGTTCAGCACGTGGTCGCGCTGTGCCCGAGATATCTTGCCGTGAAACGCGATAATGCAGACCGTGATCTTCTTTGGGTCCGCTGTCTCCTTCGACTCAGCAACATTCTTCTTCCTTGACCCTCCTCCGCCACGGCTTTGACTTTCGACGGCCAATTGGAAGCACAGCGCCGTGTCGGACCCAAAGAGACTCGGGTCCTTTGCCTCCTCGCCATCTAACGACATCAGAATATCCTGTCGTGTCGTCTCGAGTGCGTCATTGATAGCTCCCTCCCCAGGCAGGAAGACGAGGATGTTTCCGATCTTGGTCGCGCGCAGAATATCCATTGCCGTTTGAAGGGCAGTGGAGGTCAGCACTTTGCCTACGCCAGCCGTGCCGACGACCTGCGAGTCAACTTGAACGTCTGTACGATGCTCAATGTGAACCGGGAAGGCACATCCCTTAACTGAGAAAATGGCTGAACGCTTCATCGACGGATCCAGATACTGTTGGAAGTGAATCGCTTCCTCTTGGATTGTAGCGCTTGTCACCACGACACGGAAAGAGATGGCGCCGCCTTTGCGCTTGCGCTGTTGAGATCGCCGAGCCTGTTGAAGAGCGCGTTTCAGAAGCGCAAGGGAAAGGTCCACATCGACCGATCGCTCGTGAGCTTCGTCCACAATCACAGCGCAGTACTTGGACAAGAGTTGGTCGTAATCACGTGCGATCTCCACGAAGAGCCCGTGGGTCATGAATTCGACGCGCGTCGTGTTCGTGACGTTGGTTTCACCTCGACCGATCCGGTATCCAATCTCTTGGCCATGCGGTAACCCCCGCTCTTCTGCAACGCGTTTGGAAAGAGACACTGCGTTCACTCGTCGCGGCTGCAAAACTGCGATGCGACGGGTTTCGTCTCGCGAAAGCACATCATCCATCAGGATCTGAGGCAGCTGCGTACTCTTTCCCGATCCAGTGTCGGCCGTAAGAACAACCACCTCGTGTCGCTGAAGAACGTCGGTGATTTGGGGCTTGACCTCGTACATAGGCAAACACGCAGCGAACTGCTGGCGCTCAATCAGCAGACGTCGCAGTGCTGAGCAGCTTGATTGGCCTTCTCCACCAGTTTTCGAAGAACGGGCGTTGTTGTCGTATTCCTCGAACGTCGTTGAGTACACTTTCAGCGCGCGGCGCAGGCGAGCAGCCATCTCACGGCAGAACACCTTTTCTTTCTTCTTCATGGACATTTCCAGAGCCTTGCGCTTTTCAAGCATGGCCTTGAAATCATCCTGAGCACCCTTGCGCTCCAGCTCGATCAAATCTTGAGAATCTGCGGCTGCGAAATCGACGATCATCAGTGGCAGCACGCATCGTGGGTTGGGAAAGACGTGGAAGCCGTTCGGAGGAAGAATGGTGTTGTCAGTTGGCGATCGGCAGTTGGTCGCCACGATTCCTCGGAGGTGCAACAAAGACCCGGCTCCAGCAGTGTGGTTTATCGCAGTAAACACTTCAGGAGACGTATACACGCCGTTCCCGTGTGCTCGACCAGCCAAACAGATTGACAAGTCAAACCCATTGAGCGCAATAGCCGTCGCGCGCCAGCGCTCGGGGGTGCCATGGTATAGTGGCTCCTTCTCGCTCACATCAGCGCTCGTCGCTTTCAGACGAATCAGCTCGGCTCGGTAGTCACTGACACGTGCAGACGCATTGACTCGTCTCACACTCACAACTCTGGACGCCATCTCTGTCGGCAATGCGTTCATCACGCCTTTGTAAACTTCGTCACTGGACTGCAGCAGCTGGATTGGCGGGGGAGGAGCCATCGGAGGGCTCGTCAGAGACAATCTCCAGTCACTTGTCAGCAGTGCACTGATCAACTTCGAGTCGTTCAGCGCATTGAGATGTCGAATACGTGCGTGCTCGTCCTCCAAGATTCTGCTGACAACGATTCGGTCAATGATCTCGGTCGTCCTCGGTTCGAAATCAGCGAGGAATCGGCTCAGCATGGACGAGATAGCCACGGGTCCGTACGGAGTAATCACTCGTCGCTGCTGGGTCTTCGTCGCTGTCGTGACCAGTTCGTCCCAGGAAACCCACACCAAATACTCGTGTTCTGCGTTGCTGCCGAGGAAAGAATTTCTTGCCTTCTGTTTGGCATACTTCTCGGGTAGAGTGTCGACACGCTCGTCCACATCCCAGTGCGAGATGTAAAGCGTGTACTCGGCGAATGGAAGCCAAAGCATCTTACTTTTGCTCGCGTTGGACAGGAGTTGAACCATTTCGTGCTTTTTGATCACTCCACCGACTTCTTCACTGAATTCTCGAGCTGCCGTATCAACAGGACGCTCGCCAGGCTCAATTTTCCCACCGAGGAAGTTCACGTAGCGTCCAGGGACCCGATCCGTCGGTCGATATTCCACACCAAGAAGAACCTCCAGCCCGGACGCAGAAGCCCGCGCAAGTAGCACCCCACCAGCTTTGTGGCCTGCTGTGCTCTTGCTCTCCATCTTCCCACCAGATTGCTTGGATATCAAACCGTCGACAGCTCCAATGAAGCTGGAAACCGTCAGGTCGTCGAAGTTCATGAGTCCAATCACTCGAATCGTGGAAGCCTCTCTTTTGCGGCAAAAGCGAGCACACTCGCTCACGATCTCACGCGCTCCCAAGTCCCGAGGGTAACCGAAGATGCCAGTCGAGATACCGGGAATCATAATTGACCGAAGACCTAGCCGCTCGGCCTCCATCAACGCGTTCCAGACCGCGTTGCGCAGTTGCCGAGCTTGCTCTGGAGTTGGCCGAGACCCGTCAGAGATGCAGGGCCCGACCGCGTGGATAACGTACTTACACGGCAGTTTGCCGCTCGATGTGGACATGGCTGCGCCGACATCCAATGGTCCGTGACGAGACACCCAGTCAGAACTCTCTGCTTGGATCATAGGGCCGCCATTGCGCGCGATAGCACTTGCCAGGCCCCCGCCGTGCATTAAATTCGAGTTGGCAGCGTTCACAATGGCGTCCGCAGTACTGGCAGTGAGGTCGCCTTTGATCACTCGTAGCTCTGCACCACCGTTACCGCCGGTTACTTGGCACCGCAGGAGCTCCGTCCCGCCGACCTCATCACGAATCGATGCCACGCCAGTGAGTGGTGAGGTTGGGGCTGGGGGCACACTTTGCGGCGGGGCCGGTTGCTCTGGATCAAAGCCCAGGGCTTTGCGCAGCCGCAGTCGCCAAAGCGTGCGGATGTGTTGGGCCCCGGCTGGGTCGGAGAGTACTTCGACCAGCTCATCTGCGGTCGTGACGCCATGCTCGCGCTCCAACTCCTCAAGGACGAGTGGCGGGTTTGAGAGCTTTGCTTCTTCGATAACGGCGAGTAGACTCGTGCTCATCGCGGCGGTGGCTTCTAGCGCGGATGCAAGCGCGGCTGTCGCGATGGACGAACTCGGCCGTCAATGCCAACGAGGGACTGACTCGCGGCGCCTCGTTCCGCTCCGCTCCGTGTAGCGCGTGCGGCGTGTCCAGCGTCGTGGCTCAAAGTGGCGGTCGTTGGCTCAAGCTCAGCGAAGGGGGTCTGGTGTGCTCGCTTCCCTTCTTGTGGTGACCTTCTCTTCATTCGGTGGCCTTCTCTTCTGGTTCTGGGGTATCATCGACCTCGCGCATGCGTGCGAGTTGCCCATCTCCGCAATGGATGCTGCTGCAAATTTGTGTATTCCACGCCATCTGAAAGTGCTATTGTGCATGTTGCGTGCCTCGCTCTGTGGCCTCGCATGCCGCTTGCAGTCGTTCACGAACTCCTTCGTCACGACATGTCCGACACTTGTGAATGGCAAGAGCGGCTTGACAGAGATGAATTACAACCTCAGCAGTTGCGAACACCCTCGTTCCATTACGCCAACGCTGCTTCGACTGCTTCGCCCCTTCACTCACTCTCCAACTCTGCTCACGGAGCCGACGGCTGAGCGTCGCGGTCGAAGAACGGGATCTCGCCGTGGGGAGTCACGCGCACGCCGTGGCGGTTGTGCGGTAGGAAGTCGAACGTGGCGAGGTGGATCGTTGCGCGGTTGTCCCAGATCGCGATCGAGTTCTTGGTCCAGTGGAAGCGCACCTGGAACTCGTGTCCCTGCGCGATGTGTGCGTACAGGAAGCGCAGCACCGCGTCTGTCGATGCCAAGAAATCCCAACCGTGAGTTTGGCTAACGTCCATCAGCAAGGGAGACAGAGTCTGACGTACCGGACTCGGCGACCGACAGCTCGGGGATGCGGCGGGTGAACAGCGGGTTCACGTATAGCGCCTTGCGCTTGGTCACCGGGTGCGTGCGCACTACCGGGTGTGTGAACTCGGCATACGGCCGACGCAGGGTCAATCCACGGGCAATCGCGTCCTCGGCTTGTTCCTGTTTCAGCTCCGTGTCAGCTCCGTCAGACAGTGTTCATTCACTCTTGCCCGCATCATCAACTCTTGCCTTGCTGCTGTGAATGGCCGTGAGGCCCTCCACGAACGCCTGGAACGGAGGCGTCAGGCGCTCAAACGCCTCGTAAGATGAGGCCCAAAGAGTGTCGCCGCCCACCTCAGGCACCGTCAGCAGCTTGAGCGACGTGTACGAAGGAGGCTGTGTCACGAGCGACGAAGGCGCAAGCGTCAGTGACCGCAATGATGGGGAGACACAAGAGACGATCGAATCGCATACCTGTCGCTCGTATGACACATCCGAGTGCCAGGTATCGTTGTCGCCTTCCTTGGCAAACTTGTGCTTCAGGAAGGCGTCAGTCTTTGCGACCGAGTTGTGCACCACATGCACCTCCGGCCGGCCTTGCGCAATTCCGATCGATTGGTGGATGTGAAGAGGGCCGTAGTAGCGACCGAGGTCCGCTTGCTGATCAATTGACAGTTCCTGGTCGCGCAGGAACACGACGCCACGTTGGGCCACCAGCAGCGCCAGCTCGTCGCGCTGCGTGTTCGTCAGCTCATGGAGCTGGATACCCGACAGTTCCGTGCCGATCTTGGGCTCGAGGTGCTTCACGGTCGCGTCGGCGAGCAGGTTCTTGAATGTTGGGTCCGCCTCGAGAGCTCGGTCTTCGTACTCGACTACCTCGAGCGGTTTGTACGTCTCCGTGGGAAACACAGGTTCCAGCTCCGGGTGCTCAAACTCCGGCGCAGCCTTGGGGTCGAGCACCTGGTTCGCCTGCTCGATCTTGGAGGAGGCACTGGGAGTCGAGGCAACAGTGGCGCTGGACTCGTTTTGGGGAGCCATCGTCGGTTTGCTTGGACAAGAGTCGAACGAGGCGGCAGACGGTGAATTGAGTTATGATCGACGCAGCGATCAGATCAAGCCTGGACGTGCCTCCTGCGTGGCAATCACAAGCCCGCAGTGGCGCCTATCGTCGTCGAAGCGATTCAACCGCATAGATCATTATACTCGCGCCGTATCCGTGAAGGTCCTTGAAGTGCTTCAAGATGTTGAATGCAGGACCTGCTGCACGAGGGATGCCATTGATACCTCGTGCCCCGGCTGTGTATTGGACCAACCACGTGGACACTCGCTGAAGCCGTGACTCGTCCTCCTCGCCGACCAGTCAGATGCTGGCGGTCGAAGGCGTGGGCGTCTCACATGGTGACGCGCTTGCGACCCGCGTCTGACAAGCCCTTACATTGTTAGTGGACGACTATCGCAACAGGAATGCGCATGCACGGCTTAGCATCCTAACGTATCAGCATCCTAACGTCTGTGTCTTGACAATAGCAACGACCTGATCCGTGTCAAATCCTGTGGGATCGCCCAATCCCAAGTGGGTTGAGCAGGCGGTCAGCCACCGACCATCAATCGGTTGTTCGCCTTGCAGTCATGCATCTGTGCAATTCGTGATCGTTTACGCTGGTACCTATTCAGAGCGAGAAAATTGAGGCAGCGATCCCAGAGAGCAGCGAATGTGATGACCACCACGCCATCAATAGGCAGATGCCGTCAGCCCAAGCCGTTGCGCCGCCTTCGCTTGATCTGTGTGCAGTCATATATCCACAGCCGGTCAGTCGTGTAAGCGATGGTCACAGACAACCCTAGGGTATTTGACGCTAATGAAGACATACCTGGGATCTTCGCCAGCGCTGCGTAAGCGAGACCTGCCTCCGGACCACGGCCATTTCGTTGAGTCGTCGAGTAGAAATCTACGAACTGAAAATTCGGCACAGCTGAACGTTGGATGCTCTCGATGTCGCCTTCAATGGCTTCGAACGCGTCCCACGGGCCGTCGCCGACGCCCACAACGACGATAGCTATGTGATGCGGTGCACGGACATTGTTAGAACTGCATGCTTGATCGTGCTTGAAGTATCCAGCTTGAAGCGTACAGATAGGCCAGGTGGCGGCCTCAGCGACGGCGGCACGAGTCTCCTCCTCGCTCGCTGGGACGCCGCTCGTGATGAGCACGAGCACATGGTGGCGGAGCGTTGGCTGTCTTCGCACAACATCGACGGTCGCGCGAATCGCCGGCGCGAAACTCCTCGGCCCTGAGAGCTTGATGGACGGCGTGGCCGCTCTGTAGCGCTGCAGTACCTCGGCGAGACTTGCGCACCCACCATTGTCAGTGGAGAAGAGCGGGAAACAACCCTCGCCCTTTGTCGCCGCATCTCCAAAGCCAAACACTGGGATGACGGCGTCGGGCGAGGGGTTGAAGATCTCGAGCACGCGGCCGATTGAGGATATGACGCTCTGGAATTCGTGAAAGCGGGAATGAGACCGCGCTCATCGTCGTTGACACCGATGCGTTTTCACGAACCTCGTACGGGTTGAGCGACGCGCCAGTGGGGTCGATTTCGTGCAGACTTCGTCCTCCAAAGGTTTTCTCGCCGCACAACTGTTCATCAACATCGTTAGTTCCACCACTTGCTCCACAGCTCGACCGTGAAGCCGATGCGACGTACTCGGTTCGACTTGGTGTAGTCGATCTATACGTCGGTAGTCACCCACGCAGTCAGCGATGTTAGCTCCCGCCAAGATCTCGGCACAACACGCGCACGTACAGCCACAACAAGCTTAGACGTCTCGAGCCCCGCTATCCTGTCGTAAACACAAAGCATCACCACACAATGGCGCGTGAGCACCTTGTCCCCAGCTCTCGTCGGCTCACTGACGCGTCGATCCCGTACTTGAGGTCACGCTGCACTTGGTCTGGCACCCGTCAGCCAGCGCGTCAGTGTCCAATACCACATACAACCATTCATCTCAGGGAGACCATCGTACCGATCGTCTCGTAGCGATTCGGTATGGGCTTGAGCCGCAACGCGCGAGTGCGGTCGTCCTGCGTGGTGTCTTCCTCGAACAGCGTGACATCCCGCGCCGCCTCCTCCCGCACCAAGCGCGGCACACGGCCGCTGACGCTATCGCTCGAGCGCGAGCCCACCGACATGACGGACGCGTTGGACGCCTTGCGCTGGAACTCGACGGACCCTCGCCGCGACGACAGGTCGAAGGACAGTGAGCCGGAGCTCATGCTGAGCCGCCCCGAGCTCGAGGACGAGGATGACGACGCGACCGACTGTCGGTGCGCGTGCGTCTCTCGGCCACCGGATCCTCGCTCTCCGCTGCTTCGCTTCTTCTTCTTGCCGTCCGACCGGTGGTGCGACGACGCCGACGACTTGGCCGTCACCATCATCATGGGGTGCATGGCGGCGGCGCCAGCGTGCAACGACGACGCGCTCTGCTCGTTGCCCATCGACCGGCCGACTGGTCTTCTCCGGCGCGGACGCTTCGAGTTCTCCGCCTTCTTCGCCGCTGTCTTCAGGTCGATTCTCGGCTCCTGGACGCGTTTCTCGTTCAGCGTAATGGGTACACCCGTGAGATTCGACGTGTTTCGGTGGAATTACGAAGAGTGTCGAAACTGGGTTTGGAACCTTACAAAAGCGAAGTGGAACAGTGCACAAAAGTGTCGGAAACGATATAACATGATATGCTTCATTCTACTGGAACGTGTGCATATTGAAGATGTTTATTTACACATCGCAGGAATGCGCACCTTGATATGGATCGCAGCGCAAGATTCGACGTTTACAATGAATTTTGTGAATGCATTTCAAACGACTTCGCCTCGACTTCAACGCGCTCAACCCGCTCGACACCCCGACACCGCCTCGAGTCCCTCGCTCAAATCCACGGAGCCCACCCGGGGAAGAGGCGGCACAGGTTGCTTGGGTTCTGTGCCTCCAGGATGAGGTGCTTGACCTGTCCCTCGATGCTCAGCGCGCTGCCGTTCGGATCCTCAAAGCCCTCGAGCTTCTGCTTGACGCGCAGCAATGCCCGGGCTGCCGCGTCATTCGACGCATCGTCTTCCTCCTCATCCGCCGCGCTAGAAGGAGCAGTAGCCCTAGTGGCGGCCGCCGCATCGTCTTTTTGGATGCGCAGCGCCTTGAGCGGCGACAGCATCCACCGATAGAGCGGGTCGTGCACGAACACCTCGAGGATCGTCACGACAGACGCGCTCTTGACCCGCAGCAACTGTAGTGTGGCCTCGCAGCAGCGCGAGAAGACTCCGTCACAGCCCGAGACGCCCATACCGTCCACCATGTCGCGCGTGAGGCGGAAGGGCACTGTCTCCGGCGTGAACAGCGCCATGCCCTGATCGAACACGACGCCGAAGTCGATGTGTACGAGCTCAGCGGTCTCCTCGTGTATGAGGATGTTTTGCGCGTGACGGTCGCCAATGCCGAGGATGTAGCCGACGATGGAGGTCACTGCGACGCTGCGCACATAGGCAAGTCGCCGGGAATACCAAGTCGCGGGGTCCGGGAACTTCTCGAGGAAGAAGTGGTGGAATACGGGGGTGAAGTTGGCCTCCACCTCGGAGTACGCCTTCAGCTTGTCCACCGCGGTCTTAAGGTGCTGGCGGCACATGCCATGCCGCCACTCGTGCGGGTGGTACCTCTCGTGCGCACCGCTCCGCGAGGACGGGCGTGACGTCAGATAGGAGCCGAAGGGCATCGTCTTGTCGACCCACTCCAGCACTCCTGCCGCGGGGGAGAGCGGCACGACGCGATACGTGACCAGTCGCAGGTTGCGCTGACGCGTTTGCTCATTCTCCTTCAGAAACTGGTTCACGGCGTCGAACACCTGCTCGATCACGAGGTCTTGCCGCATGTCATCCAGTCCCTTGACGAGCTGCTTGACTCGCAAGCCGTTCGAGCCACTACAGTACAAGATCTTCGGTCGGTGGATGCCGCTGTCCGTGATGGAAAACGTCGACGCGAACGAGTGAATACGCACGACGCGCGAGTAGTCCAAGTCAGCACGTGGCGCGATCGTCAGCGTGATCACCGCCGGCATGCAGCCGCGATTGCTTCCCTGGCGCCTGATCTCGCGAAAGCACTGGTCGAAGTTGGGGAACCGATCCCGACTACTCATCCGAGCGCCAGTCGTCAGCACTGGCACGTCGACAAGGCGAATCTGCTTGATGTTCTTGGACTGGTACTCAGCCGTGTCAAAGAGCGCGAGTTGAATGTACAAGTTCGCCAGGGCGTCCTGCGCCTCGAGCAGCTCGCCCAGCTCCGTCTTGCGCAGCACGTCCAGATACTCCATGGCTTTCAAGGACTTTGCGTCGCCAACGTTGCTGCGGAACGCGCTTGCGTTCTTCCCGGCCACGTCTCCACCGTTCTTCAGCGCGATGAGTTGAATCAAAGCGTGGTGGGGGTGCTGCAGGCACAGCTTGAGGACCAGTTCGCTCAGCGCGTCCTGGTACACCCCAGGTGTCGTCTCCGTAGCAGCTCCGCCTCCGCTTCCTATCCGCGAGATGATCTGATACGACAGCGGCACAAACTTGTAGGATGGCACCGTATCCACGAGCGTCTTCATCGCCGAGTCCACAGCGGCGTGCGAGTGGTTTCCGAACCAGAGCGACAACACCTTGAACACCGTCGCGAGCTCTGCCTTGCTTGAAAGTGCCAAGCCCTTCCCGTAGTTTGCTAGCGCTCCAGTCAGGAACTGCTCGACAGAGTACTCCACACTCGCCCGCTCTTCCTTGTCGTACTTGACCTCGCGCTCAAGCCCCAAGATGTGCTGGCGGTTGGCGTCTTGGAGCTCTCGTCGCATTGCTTTGCACGCCGCCAACTCACGAGCTCGCGCTTCCGCGACTTTCTTACCAGCGATCCACTCGCGAGACGTGACGCGCGCGTTCACTTGGTGATACATCTCGCCCATGTACTCGGCCAGCGCAAGATGCGCTTTGGCAGCTCGTCCGATACGGCCGCCAATCTCAGTGGCCCCCATACCCTCAACGATGGCTGTCGCGCACTTGAAATAGTTGTCGACGATGACTTGGGAGCTTTCGGACCGCTGTGCGGCAACCCACTTCCCCGTGACGGTCAAGACACCGACGTGGAGAAGGAGCAAGTCTGTTAGCTCCGTTGGGGTAAGACGTTGGCTCAAGTACCCGTTGATCTCTGCGCTCACTCTCTTGGCGGTCCAGATCGCGCTACGCCCCTCCTGCTGACTCCACAAGAGCTTTGCCCGCTGGATCTTCCACTGCAGCCGGTCAAAAACACTAAGTTGTCCCCGGTCGTGAAGAACTTCAAGACGCATTAGCGCGCTGTAAGCGACAGCGATGCGGTTCGCCTTTCGGCTACGCGCTGCGAGCGATAAGTATAGCTTCGACAGAGCGCTCGACGCACTGGTAGAGGTGTCAGCAATCTTGATGAGAACCTCTTCGACTGCCAGCAAGTTCTCGATCGTGTCGAAATCCTTGTGGATCTGACCGTGACGGTTCTGCCAAGACTCAAAGAATTTTCCCGAGTCGAACGTCCGCGCCTGTGAACTGCCGCTGGGCTGCAAGCCATTTGCCATCGCGAACCCCGTGCGCATATCACGTCCTGCTCCAGCGTAGGATCCGCCGTTTGGGCCGCCGTCCATTGCTTGGACAACTTCCTCAATCTCGCGGATGGACTGCAAGCATGCAAGTGCTCGGTAGGATTCTTGGGTTGCCTCAAACCCTCCAAGACTGACCTGCAGCGACTGGAGAATTCGCGCCTTAGCGGCAGATGTGACTTCGCTCAGTCCGCTAAAGTCACGGTGGGCGGTCGCCTTGAGCGACTGGAAAAGCGTGCGGTGCGGAGTGTAAACCGGTTGGTGATCACGCTCAGAGGAGTCGATAGACGTATTCACGTCCGTCACGTCTGTCATGACTGCGTTCCACTGCATGTTCTTCCATGCGCGCTCGTACTTGTACTCGTTGATCGAAGCCGTTGCTCGCTTACTGCGTTGGCTGGGTTGGGCCAAGACCGCATTCATGTACCCTTCCAGTAAGTGATTGTACCCGAGCTTCTGAAGAGAGAGCAGCATGCCTTCCGTAGCACGAGCTTCAGCGCCACTCGCTTGCAGATGATGAATTTCTGGAAACTGCAACGCCACGTCATAGAGTGGAAGCGTACTGGCATAGTCGTTCTCTTGGCTGTAAGTGACCAGCTGCGAGTTGAACGTCCGTCCATCGCTGACACCGTAGATCCCGTCGACATTGCTGTCGAACTTGTACGCGTCGACCAGAATCCGTCGAATGATGTCGCCAGAGGCGTCGGTATCAAACTTGCGGTGCGAGAGTGGCAGCATCCCACCGTTGGTGTGTTCGATCCACATCTCAACGTACTGCATCGCAGAGAACGGCATCTTGACGCTGACAGCTGCACGAGCAACATCTAGGAGATCAACGTCCACCATGCAGCCATACGCAGCCTTCCGGCGCTTCCGTTGGTTGCCTCCCGCGATCCCTTTTGGCTCCTTGGGCCGTGGCGCCATGAACTTCAACTTCTCAGTCTCTCGTAGGAAGTTAATCGTGTGGATGATCGTCTGGATAACCTCCGCGGGAGGGCGACTTGTCGCCAGCATATTGGCATCGCGCCAACTCTCGCTCGAGTCGCCAGCATCTCCCTCTTGCTTCAAAATCCACCGGACACCTTCGTTGATGAATCTTCGTGTCTGCACTTTGCGCTCCAGAGCATGTTGCTCCGCAGGTGTCGTCGCCATGTCATTGTCAGACGACAAGATCGTCCACATCAAAAAAGGAAACACAAACACGGCCATGTCTGTCCGCATGGTCACGAGGTTGCCGCACGCGCGTAGAAACGGATCTGGCGTCTCCTCCGCTAACGACGCGGATATTGAGCGAATCCACTGCTGGAAGCCAAGTGTATGGCTCTGACGCCATAGATCAGCGAGCGGGGCGTCGGGCAACGATGTCGAACTTCCGTCTTGAGGCCCACTCCCAAGAAACTCTTCGAGCGACGAAGACCAATCTGCGCCGGCGGAGTCGTCGAACTCCTCGAGAAACTGCTTCAGCTCGCGATCCTTGCACTGCAGCGACGCCAATTTCCCTGCCTCCGTGCTCAGTATACTGCGCAGCGTCGTGAGGGCTTCACTGATCACATTGGCATCGACAACTTTGCGTTCAAACACGAGCGAGCACAGGTAGGATAGCAGCTGCTCGTGGAGCACTGGAAGCAGGGACGGCGACATTTCGCCCAGTGCACCACGACGGAAACGCCGCTTGAACAAACGCGACAGCTCTTCAACATCTGCTCCAGGACTCAAGTCGAACTCGTTCGAGTCGAGCGCGCCGACGTCTCCTAGAACGTTTGCGATGCCGACGACAACGTCATCGTGTCTTCCGCCAGCCGTGTCGTCCACACTGGTCAAATTGAGATGTAGCAGAATGTGGGCCAGCTTCCCTGCCGCTTGCATCAACTCGTTGTGATCTCGTGGCTGGCCCGACTGACGCAAGCTTTGGATGCTCTCCGAGAGCTTTGACAGGCGGACGATCGCTCCTGACTGCCTCTGTTGAGTTGGACGAGTGTCTTGGGGCGTTGGCGGAGAAGCGCATGCTCTCCCTCGAGTGTTCAAGACCGATAAGCTGTGGCCGAACGAGTCCAGCGCGTGGCGCGGGTTGTAAAACTTGACGTCACTCTTGGTCTCGGCTTCGATGAACTTCTTGATGTAGTCGCTTGAGCGCGCTGACGCTGGCTGCGAGCTCAAGGAGGAGTTGGTCATGTCCGCCGGGGTTTTCATCGCGTCCTTGTCGACCCCTGCAAACGACTCGCGGTTCGTGTCGATGAGAGAGCTCAGCTTATCGAGGCATGCGCTCACGCCTGTGGGCACAGCATTCACATCAGAGGCGAATTTGCCTAAACTCCCCATGTCGTTGCAAATGGCAAACACGACCCACTCGAGGTGTCCTTGGTTGTCTTCGTCGAGGTGAAGAATTGTTCCCGGCAAAAAGTCGCAGGCCAATCCACCAGTGGTGGCTCCGCTAGAGCACAGCAGAATGTCTCCAATCTCCTCGACGACAAGAGGAAAGTACTTCCCAAAAGAATCCGGAGTCTTCATGAACACCTCGCAGAGTTCCCGAACGAGGAACGTGAGAGTCCGTGCGATTCGCTTTCGTGGCC
Organism: Phytopythium litorale; assembly: GCA_023338075.1. NCBI lineage: Eukaryota > Oomycota > Peronosporomycetes > Pythiales > Pythiaceae > Phytopythium > Phytopythium litorale. The sequence goes on from JAADYB010000182.1 coordinate 21,316, forward strand.
ACACCGTGAGGTGCTTGATCGCTTGAAAGCAAATTACGAGAACCAGCCGCTGCAAAATCGCGTTCGCCGCAAGATGGTTCTGGTTTTCACGCACGAAACTCTGGAAGCAGTCCACTGCCCGCTCAGCGCGCGGCCCAAAGTGTTGGGAGCGAAGCAACATGACGTAGAAATGGCAAAGCACCTTCGCCAAGTCGTTCTCTCGCCACCTGAAGTGCTCGAACTTTTGCTTCATACACAGGATTGACTGCGTCCACAACGCCCCGCCTTCCAGAAACACACTTTCGTCGTCGCTGTCGTCTTCGCCTGTCCCTCCAACGTGTTGACTCCATGGGATCCAGCGCGGATCGGTCACCCCCAACACTGCAAACGCCGCAAGTTTACTGGCAATATGTACGTGGTTTGACACGGACAGACTTGCCGTCGCTCCCATCTTGTCCGCCATCGCGTACTGCACCTCGGCGATACGCTGGAGATCGTTCAGCCCCGACGCTTGAAAGATGAAGGAGAACGCCACGAGGTCCGACGCAATGTTATCATTGACGGACAGCAGCAGCATGGCCGAGGCCGTGCCATTCGTCTCGCCAATCATCTGGGCAAATTCCCGAGCCAACTCAAAGTCTGTGCGCTGGTCGGCTTCCGCTTGATCAGGCTGAACGATGGAACTGGCAAGTACACTCAGCGGGAAAATCTCGTCCATCTTCGTGATAAAGTACTGCAGCCGCCCGCGATAGTCCAGCCGGTGCTGCTGGCCCAAAAGATCGCCGACGGGAAACATCTCGATCAGCTCCTTCATTGAAAGACGATCTGCATCGTGCTGATATTTCATCGCGGCCCGTTCTGCCATCGCTCGCCGGCCAGACACATAGCTCCACCACAGGAATCCGAAATGATCGTCGACCAGAGCGCGCACGCTGGGGTAGTCGTACGCGTCTGCGAGTGCGCTTGTCCATGAATGGACCATCGATGGCGACATCGCGCGGCGCTCGTCTGCTGCGACGCGCAAATAGAAGAACACGGCGTCCGGAACGACGTCTTCAAATGACGCCGCACAGATGAACCAGCAAAGCGCGTCAGTTCGGCACATGTCCGCCGACTTGTTCTGTGCGCGGGCTTTCGCTCGCACGTCGGCAGGCTTTCTTCCGTTCAACCGGCTCGAGATCTCGCCACAGATACTCGACTGGCCATCCGGGTACATGTACAGCAAAGTCTGAAGCGCTCGAGCAGACTCGACGCGAACGTGCAGAGAGGCGTCAATGATACCGTCAAGTGGGGCACTCCCGAAATCCGGAAACCCGTCCGAGCTCAACCGGAAGAACACTTCAAGGCACTTGACCTCGGCTGCACGCAGACGCGAGACGTGGAGCCGCAGCGGGTGGGAGAAGCTCATCGCTAAAAACTGGTGCGCGCACTTGGTCAACGAGGCTGGTATCTCTTCGTGGTGAATCGCCTTGCGCTTTTCATGCGCCTGGCCCGCCAGAGTTAGAGCCGTCAGCACCTGCGAGACGAAGAACGCTCCACTGAAGCTGTGGTGCCACTGCATTTTCTTGCTGTCGCCGGCTGCTTCGTCGACGCCGTGGTTCACGAGTCGCACAAACACATCAAGGCTGTCGGCAACCGGTACGCCAGCGGCGACGACAGCGACAGCAAGGAGGAAGTCTGGGGAAAGCTGCAGGTCACCCACGTGCTTCTTCACGACTTCAATGCCGGCCTCTTTCTTCAGGAGAAACACAACGCGGAAACACCACAGGTTGATCGTCATTTGCGTCGCATCACTCAGCAGCAATTCGCCCTTGTCTGATGGATTGGTCCTAGACAAACCCAACGCATGTTGTCAGCAGTCGGTACCACCTCACCCACCAAAAGTGCCACGACAAACGTACTCAATGTCCATCGGATCCGCCTTCGCGCCAGAAACCGGGATTGTGCCCGCACTCGAACGTGGAGGCTTCCCATAACTGATGGTAGTGGGGCGGTCACCATCTTTGCCGGATCGAGACGCCTCCGTCGCCAGTGCCAAGCACTCCTCCACCGCTGCAACTATCTGCCGAATCGACAAGCGCAGTTCCGGCAGTATCCGAAAGTTGAGCTGCACGGACGACGGATGGCTGCAACTTGCCAGGGCGTCAAGGCTCTGCAGCGCGAGGATGAACGAGTGAAACTTGGTCAGGAGCTGCGTGATGAGTGGCGCTGCCGACCGAACCAATCTTGTTCGCGCGATGGTCTCGGGATTGAAATAGGCCGTAAAGATATCAAGAAAGCATTTGAGTAGCGGGATCAGCTGAAGCGATGGTGCACTGATGCTGGAGTCGCTTTGATCGCCGAGGTCGGCGAAGAGGAGAGCGAGGATCAACCCAACCTGTAACATGCACAAGAATCGAAACAGGAACCATCAGACCCATTAGCGCACCAACGATTTGGTGGCGCAGCTCATAGAGCTTACCCGTTCAAGAGTCACGAGTAGTCGAGTGAGCTGAACAGGATCCGACTTTGCTGCTGCGAGCTTGGACGACAGCTCACGAAATATCAGCTGAAACTGATTCGTGATCTCACTGTGCAGCTGTGCTTTGGTCGAGTTCGAGATGGAAATCGCGTGAACGCGAGGAGATTCCACGATTACATTGCCAAAGTCCGCCACTGCTGTCGGTACGATGGAGTTCATCAAGGAGGGCGGGATCCGCACGCGCTCAAACGTGCTCCACTGCCTCACCGCTCGTGTGGTCGAGTTGTCAGACGACGAAAATGTCGCCAGGGCATCTCGAATCATCGGCGAGAAGTCGTTAGGACGAAACCTATCGACGATCGTTTCTGGATGCGTCAAGTAGTTTAGCCCCTCGTTCGAGAGGCTGAACGCGACGCCGAATCCACTCAGCTCGGCAGCTGGGGCGTCAGACTTGAATTGTTGGGGGGATGTCAATCGCTGGAGCAGGGTCGGCAAAAAGATGCGATTTGCCGACCGATTCTTGGCTTGACCGGATCGACGGAATGCTCCGAGTACTGACGCGAACACCATTGGCATGTAGGCGTCTTTCTTCAAATCAGTCGGATCTAGTCCCACTCCAGCTAGATCGTCTTGAGTTGCGTAGCTGCGCAGGTTTTCAAACACACACCGAAGCAACTCGGCCCGACTGGGAACTGCCGATGACCGGGTCAAGTCGGTGACAGTTGCAGCGCTCGACTCCGAGTCCTGTTGGTCGCCATCTTCTGCTGGCGTCACCACACTTGCCGCCTCCGGTAACTCCAACACATTCAGCAGCGAGGCTAAGAGAATCAAAGCAGCGACAGATGTCCCAGACACCTGTGGAGTGCTACCACGCCGCACTGTTGCAGCCGGGATCCTCGCAGAAGATGGCTGCAGAGCTGACAGACTCCACAGTGTCGTTGACTGTGCCTCGATCATGCTGACTGGGATCAGCTTTGAAGCCACGAAATAGTTCAGGAGCACGAGCACGGCGTCACCGGCGTGCTCCTGCCATAAACTTGTTTCCCCCGTGACTCGCAAGTACGGAAGCTCCGGTCGAAGGAGGTTCGTCCACACTCCTGCCCACGCCTCGTCTAAAACGTCTCCGCACAGCTCGAAGTTCTTGGACTGCAGGTCGGCAACTTGAATGAGAGAGAGGAGCGCGTAATACTGGACTTGACGGATCTCGGTCGCGACTAGACAATCTCCGAGCTCGGTGAGGATCACCATGACGTCCGCGATTCGTGTCGAGACGTAGAACTTTCCATGGCGACTAAGAAGGGAGAGAAGAACCATCATCCACCCCACGCCCAGGCGCTTCAGCTCCTCGACAGAGAGCTCGGATGACTTCACCCCAACTCCTTGGTCGCGGCTTGAGGTTTCTGCGCCGATAGCAACAAAAGCTGGTTGTCCACGGTGAAGTATCATGCTTTCAACCTGAGGTGCTCGGCGTGCGTTTTCGACCACTCGCTCCCACAGCAGCTCTATCTGTAGCGCTTGAGACTGCTCCGCTGGTTCCTCGCCGTGTGCAACCAGCACTGTGGTAGATTGACTGGTGTTCGTGCCAGAGCTCACCATTTCGGATATCAACCGGTCATGGAGGTGAACCACATCAGCCGCGCATGCTAGATAGAGAACAATCGTGTCCTCCGTGTGCATGCTCACATCCAGCACCGTCGAGGCGGCAGCCCAGGTCGTGAAAGAGGACCCACGCGTCGATGGCTTCCGGTAAGTGACAAGCTCAATCAGGTCCTTGAAGTCGAGCAGAGCGCGAGCGAACACGCTCAGCTCCTTACATATGTCCATGCGATGCACTCCGTGAACCTTGAAGCCCCGACCAGCGTTGTAACCATACAGCTGGATAAACTGGAGGATAAACTCCATTTGCGGGTCGTGCGCTCCGAACTTGTACGTCTTCCACGTTCGCTGGATGAAGTGCAGCACGTCAAACAGATGCGGGTCCTTGAACAGAAGGGCTCCAACACAGCTGTGGTATCGCTTGCACAGAGATGTCAGTGCATCTAGCACAACGGGTGCGACGCGGTGCACCGTCTCCCCCTTGGCCGACGTGGGTGCGCGCCACACGGTATTCAGCACATTCTCTGGTCGGACCAGGTGGAACCAGCCAGTCAGGCACTCGACGAGCACTGGCAGCCCGTCTTGGAGGTCGAACGGGTAGTTCTTGATGGCTAGCCGCACAAACCGGGCCCGAGCCGCCAGTGCGTCGCGCCTCGCGACACTGTCGCCTTCCGCCTCTTGGTCTCCATCGCCCAGCGCTGACAGCGCAAACTCCAGCACCGTCTGCAGCGCGTCGTGCGAGAGCACCGCGCAGTAGACTTGGTGTTGAGCCACGAAGCTGACCGTGCGCCACGCCAGCGCGTCGATGGGCTCGGCGACGCGCTCGAACGCGGGGTCGCTTGAGCGCATGCGACTGATCACCGCCACCGCGTACGCAAACAGCTTATCCAGCAGCTTGCGGCCGTTGTTGTCGAGGTGGAGCGTGGACAGCGCCGATCCCGAGTGCAGAGCCTCGAGCTCGCGCAGCAGTTTGGCCCAGAAGTCGATCCGTGGTGCTGAAGCCGCCGCCGCCGCCGCCGCGCTCTTGCCCGGCCGCTTGCGCTTGGCCCCGACCACTGCCGCCCCGGCCTCTGGGTCCGCGCGCACGCCCGGCAGCTGCAGGAAGCCCTGCATCTCGCTCTCGACCACGTGGTAGACCGCGAGCAGCACCCATCCCCAGGCGCGCCACTTGTGCAGCAGCCGCCCGCGCGCCGCCGCCACGTCCCCCAGCAGCTCCTCCATCGCGTCCAGTGCCTTGGCGCGCGCCGTCCGAGAGCCCGCAGCCAGCAGCGCCGCGCGCCGCCGCTTGAGCTCCGCCCAGATCTGGTCCGCGCTCGCGTCCTCGTCCAGCATCGCCGCCGCCGCCGCCCTCGACGCTTCGCTCCGGTGCTTCCCTTCCGCTTGCTCGGCCTTTCTTGTCAAAGGAAACTTTGCGGCAACCTCCACAAGTTCACATGAGTCATATCCCCGCTTGAGTGCCACATTGGTTTAAGTCACTCAAATGAGGATTCACATGAAGGGTACACTGAACCCTGGGAATAACCCGCCATCACTCCCGATGAGACGAATGATGGACGGCGTGGATGATGCCGCTGGATGCCGGTGGTTGACCGTCTTGCTCATGGCGCTCCGCGCTCCCGCCATGGTGCTGCCGCCTCATGCTCCCGTGTGCTACATGCAATGTGATGAGGCGACTGTGGTGGGTGATCTAGCTGGGGAACGAGCGCTGCAACGGCTACAAACGCAATGAATCAGGCGAATCGGCCGCTTGTTTTCTCATGCCGAGGGGGTTCCTCTCTCTTCATCGTCGTGCTCCTCGAGTTCCTACGGGACGGGTTGCTCCCGTCGACTCGTGCGCCACGACACGAGCGCTCGTCCGCACCTCGCAATACTGAAGGCCGTCACGCGAGAACGGCGACCGACGCGGGCCCAACACCGGCGCGCACCCTCGCGGAAAGCGCCTACTGGCTCAGGCCGAGCAGCACGCCGCCGCTGCCGCCCGACTGGTTCGGCAGGTACGTCACGTTGCGCGACTTGGCGAGCGTCTCGGCGACCTCGCGCGCCGCGTCGATGCGCTGCACCTCGATGAAGCCCGAGCCGCTCTTGGCGATGGCGTCCGAGACGAGGCGCGCGGCCTCCGACTCGCCCTCGGCCTTGATGATGGCAGCCTGACGCTCCTGCTCGGAGCGCAGGACGACGAACTTCTGGCGCTCGGCGTCCTGCTGCGCGACCTGCTTCTGCTCGACGGCGCGCGTGAACTCCGAGCCGTACTCGAGGTGCGTGATGGACACGTCGTCCAGCGAGAGCGAGAACTGCTTGGCGCGGTTGTTCAGCTCGGTCGAGATGTGCTGCGAGACCTTGTCGCGGAACGTGAGCAGCTCGACGGCGTTGTACTGCGCGACGACCGACTTGAGCACCTCGTTGCCGACGGACGGCAGGATGCGCTCGGCGTAGTCCGAGCCGTACTCGGCGAAGATGTGCGGCAGGCGCTCGCTCTCCGGGTGGTACAGCACTCGCAGCGAGATATTAACCATCTGCAGGTCCTTCGTGCCCGTGCGCGAGCTGATCAGGCGGTAGTTGGACCGCACGTCCAGGATCGTCGGGTACTGGAAGAACGGGATCTTGAAGTGCGTGCCCTCGCCCACTGTCTTGGACAGGATACCGTCCTTACGGTCGAAGATGACCGCGCGGTGGCCGCCGTCCACTGCCATTCCATCCCGCTCACTCGTCAGCCCCCTCTCTCGGCACCCACGCACTCGACGCCACCGCAGACAACGCACCGTCGTAGATGCACTCCTGCGCGATGAGGCCGCCGACGCCGACGGTCACGCCGAGGCCGGCGATGCGGTTCAGGAAGCGGGCAGCCATCGTCAAGTCTCTGCAGGCAGTCGCCGGGTTACGTTCCGCTCAGCTCGTCCGGCCGATCGCGCTTTTCACTCTTTGGGGGGTGCCATTCGCCCCCGCCAGTCACGAGCGGCTGGAATGTTGGTCGGATTCCGACGCGGACGGGAAGTTCCCCGTCAAAACCGATCGCGCGCTACGTTCGCTTTCACCCACCACCGCGCAGCATCAACCGCACTTTGCTGGGTTCAGCGAACTTAACGAGGCAAAACGTACCCCCGGCGCACCGCAAAGACACGCGGACGTGGGGTACACGTAACCTCCCCCATGGCTTGATGGTCGGTGACCACATTCGGAAAGCTCCCAACCCGCCACCACCGAACCTCCGGCGCCTCCGTCGCTCGCTCACCACGCCCGCCATGCCTCCGCGCGCCGCCATCTCCTCCGGCTCCCGCGTCGCCGACGTGGCGCACAAGGCCTTCGTCGCGGGCCTGGCCGCCTTCACCATCTACGGCGCCGTCGAGGTCATGAGCGAGGTCAACTTCCTCAACCGGCGCCGCGCCGCGCGGTGGGCGGCCTACGAGGCCTCGCTCGCCGCCACCGGCGACGTCAAGGCCGCCGCTGCCGCCGCCGCCGCCGCTTTTCCGCAGCAGTAATGCGCGTCAAGGTCCCAGTAAATAAACGCCCACCGCTTCATGAACGTACGAACGTCCGGACATGCTCGCTTCATGTTGCGTCACAGCGCGCGGACGGCGTAGTCCTTCTTGGCGGCGCGCGCGGCGCGGGCGGCCCGGGCGCCGACGGCGCCGACCAGTTCGCCGGCGCGCGCGGCCAGCTTCTCCGCCGGCGTCGGCTCCAGCAGCGCGCGCACCTTAGGCGCCTCGGTGGCCACGAACGCGCGCTTGAGCATCTGCGTTGTGCTCACCTTAGGCAGCTCGAGCGCCTCCTGTTTGGCCCGCAGCGCCTCAAGCTCTCGCTCGCGGTCGCGCTGCTGCTGCCGCCGCTGCAGCGCGCGCTTCTTGAGCAGCGCCGCACCCTTCTTGCCCAGCACGCGCTGCGCCGCCTTGGCCAGCGCGCTGCCCTCCCGCAGCGACGCGCCGAGCTTCTCCGCCTCGGACCGCCACCCCTCGAGCTGCGCGTTGCTCATGATGACGTTTGCGTCCTGCAGCGGCGATGCGAGCGCGTTGAACTCGTCCAGCTTGGCGCACTGGAACGCTGTAGCGCGGAGCGCGCGCGTGTATGCCCGAGCCAGAGGCAGCCAGCGCACGCGCAGGAACGGCGGGCGGAGCAGGTCGATGCTCGACACGAGGGTGAGCACGCTAGACGTCGACGCCGCGCGCCACTCGCAGTCGATGACAAGCGCGACCGCCTCGCTTAGCTTGCGCGCGTTCTCGTCCTGCTCCAGCTGCAGCAACGCCTTGCTCGTGTATCCACGCTTCGCCTGCGTCTGCAGCGCAGCGGGCACGCGCGCTTGCTCCTGTGCGTCCAGCGCGTCGAAGTCCTGGTCCAGAGCAAGCAGCAGCCCGAACTCGACGTCCTCACGCTCCGAGACGCCCAACCGAGTGCCGAGACGCACCGCGAGCTTGGGTCTGTCGCTGCGGTCGAGACACATGACTGGATAGGCGAGCGGGCCGCTGGCCTGGTTCCTCGTCTTCCTACCACCGCCCTCGCCCGCCAAGACGCGGTCGAACGCATCGACGGCGGCTTCCTGGAAGCGCTGGACCAGCTTGGATGTGTGCGAGTTGCGCTCGGCGTCCAGCAGCCGCCCACCCTTGCAAATCTTCCACTCCTCCAGCAGCTGCCCCAGCTGCCACAGCTTGTCGAGTCGCTGCTGCGCGCTCGCGCCATCACACACAAACTCAAAGTACGCGATAGCACGCCGCACTTTGCTCGAAGCGAGCACGTCGTCGTCGTCGCCAGCGCCGCGGTTCCGCCGCTTGTTCTCCAGCTTCTTCTGCTCAAGCCGCGCGAGTTTTGCCTCGAGATGCGCAGCCCGCAGCATCTGCTCGCGCTCATCGCGGCGCTCGGCGGCTGTCAGCTCGCGGTCGGCGAGTCCGAAAGCCTGCATGTCCCGCACGCGCGGCAGCAGTCGTAGCTGGCATGCATCGCAGTCCACGCGTTCCGGAAGGAGTTCTGCAGCTTCGATCAGCGGCAGGCAGAGGTCGTGGCCAGTGGAGGCTGGGAGATCGCCGTGCGTCAAGCGAAAGTTCTGCGTCATGTAGTTGGCGACCAGTTGAGGTGTGCTGTTCGCGTTGAGGATCGCGACTGCGAACAGCAGGAATTCGCCTCCTGTTGTGGTCGGCGTCCTCGTCGTCAGCAGAGGCGGCGAAGACGACGGACGCGAGGAGGTGGCCGACTGAAGATTGAAGTCGTTGACGCGCAAGTCGCCGTGCACGATCCCCATCCGCGTATCAGTGGCATCTGCGACCTGCTCGCTCATATGGAACAGCCCGCGCGTCGTGGGTAGCACCAAGTGGACTGGTCGGTTCGGCATCTCGCAGTTGGCCCGGAAGAGCTCGTACACGGACGCGATCGACGTCTCCACATCCACGCGGAGCGTTTGAATCTGCGTCCAAGCGTGAAAGGGTCAGTGGCGAAGCGACTGGCAATGCCATCAATGCTTGAGAAGCATGCGTACGTTTCCCACGGGCAAGTTCTTCACGTGCAGCGTCACGAATTGCTTCGAGCTGCATGGACCATGACACCCGTTAGCTACCAGCATCAGTGCAAACTAATGCATGGTTACATACAGTGCGCGGTGCTTGCGAATGGCATGGACATCAGGTTGCACACTCATGTAGTAGTTCATCTCGATGTCAGCAGTACTGCCGCTCCTCTTGGTACCGAGCCTGGTTAGGCGTGGTGTCGAAGTGCGCGAGATGCTGCTACCCGGTCGATCTTCTTCAGGGTTCAAGCTACTTCGACGCTGTCTCCAAAACAGCAAAGGAGGGACGATTAGCTGTTTGTGAAGGAAGAGTGACTTGTGTCGCGCCTGACGGTCTTGGGCCTCTTGCTGCCGAGTCTTGGGCGTCCGCAGCCGCTGAGTGAGCACTGATGTCTCGACTTGGCGGTATCGTTCCTTGGAGAACTCGAAGCACCCTGGGCACCCCATTGTGACTCCGCCGGTCTCCTTGCAGATCAAGCAGCGTGCTGACCGATTGGTAGTCTTGTTTGTACCAGCGTCTTGCGTCATGGTGCGGATCCGACTTGTAATGTCTCGCAGTCGCCGCCGCTCACTCTCCGTATCGCACTTGCACACGGTCACACGTTGCTCGCCCTCATCCTCGGACGAGCTGCTGTCGTCGTCGATCGAGTTCTGCGCGTTCTCTCGGATATCGTTGGCAACCTGATCCAAGGAGATCTTGGTGAATCCGGAGTGAAAGAAGACAGGAGACACACGCGTGCAGTCATCGTTCCTCGTCATGGCGTATCCATGACAAGCTGGATGCCAAAACTCCCTCTCCACCGCTGTACGCAGTGCACGACTGCCGGCGCTCGACCCGCTCTTCGTTGTCTGACGCCGGAAGTTCGAAGCTGCATCTTCCAAAGGAGGGCATAGCGCGTGTGAATACGACAGAAACACGGGAGACTCGGTCACTGAGCCAAGCTGCTCGCCTGGCATCTCGAGTGACCGGAACGCGTAGCCTGCGGCCGCGGGGTGAGCTCGCTGCGCATCCACAGCGTCTCGATCCAGCCGCAAAAGCAGGAGCTCTTCTTCTTCTCGCTCTTTTGCGTGCCATGTCGAGCTGTGGTTCTTGGCCTGCTCGAGTAGTTCGGCCTGAGTCCATATCTCTTGCTCTGCTCGTCGGCGCCGTTGGGCTTGCTCTCTTTTCCGCTCACGATCGCGCGTTTTCTTCTCAAGTGGAGTCAGCTTCCGTGGTCGCTTCCCCACTTCCCCATCGACGACCCGCGTTGGTGCCAGTAAGGGAGTTGGCGTCACAGATGCAGCAACTTCGATGGGTTGCGGATGCTCCATCTCTCACAAGAGAATAGGTTGCAGTGAACCACAAGCTTCACCCACTGCAAGACTCGACAACTTGATCGCGCTATATTTAGACAAGATAAACATGATCAGAGCTGATCCATCACCCCCAGCCCGAGAGTGGTGTCGGTCACATCGTCAGTGCCATGGGGTCAAGTTGAAGGCGTCGAAGACTTGGCCGTCCTTGTTGAGAACGAACTGAAGCTGCATCGAGTCAGACGTGGACCTGATGCGAAGGTATCCATACTCGTTCACGTGTTTCAGGCTCCAGTTGCCATACTTGGTGGAAAACTCGTCCGTGTTGAGCGGAAACCCGGCAGTGCCGACCACCAGGTGCACCGGCGCTTCACCATTCGGAGCACAGATTCCCTGGTAAACGGCGCAAGTTCGCTCGTATGAATGCTGATGGCCCACCTACAGCGATAGTAAGCGTTGGGAGACGGTGTCAAATGGGAGGTAAGACCACTGAGAAACACCGAGCGCGTCTCCGCTTCTTACCAGTACCAAGTTGACGCGATGCTCGTAGAGCAAGTCTTCAACATTGGCGCGGAAATGGCCCCCTACGACCATCTCGCCCTCATTTCCGAGCTGCGTTGCGTACTGCATCGGAACATCAGAACCGTGTCAAACCATTCGAGACTATCACCTCAAAAGAGCAAGACTCCACGCTGCGAAAATTGTTACCATCATGCGATGAGCGGTGAGGATGATCCACGGCGTGACGCTCCGGTCCACACTTGCCAGATCACGTGCTAGCCACTCGAACTGCTCCGAGCCTCGCGTGAAATCGTGCTCCGTCGACATCTGGACGACATGGATGCCGCCGTAGTTGAAGCTATACCAGTAGATCCAATTCCCTGTCGCGGGGGCTACACACGAGTTCGTCAGAGGAAGGTTCATCCATGCAAACAAAGTCCGTGCCCAACGCAAATAACTTACCGTGCCATCGGTAGTGCATGGGCACACCGCACTCGCCATTCGAATCGTTCCCAAAGTTACCCCACGATGGGCTGAAGCTGCCCCCGGAAGGTTGAGCGCCTCCGCTCGGATCACGCTCGCCTCCGGCCGTGTAGCAGTACTCATCTTCATGGAAGTTAGGTCTCAAGCAGTGATCTAACCGAGAATAAAGCTACAACCAGACTTACGGTTTCCGACGCTAACCATGTAAGGACTGCAGTCAATGACACACAACACCAACAGGACGTCAGTTCGCCATCATCCATGCCCACAGGCTAATTCCTCTAAATAAACTCACATTTTGGTCGCGACTGGTTCAATCAGGTGAAAGAACCGATCCCACACAGAGCCGTCTCCGAATGCATAGCTGCTCGACTCGTGAGTTCAAACAACATGGCGGAATCAGCAAGTCCACTTCAAAGAAGCACCAAACACCATCCGCCCCCCCCCCC
>JAADYB010000183.1:0-33533 GCA_023338075.1 Phytopythium litorale
CAGCGCGCTTATGCATGACTCGTGCGCCTCGGGGATTGAACACAACAGCTCGCCGCCTGATCGCCCGCGCAGCTTCCAGAAGAGTAGTCGGCCGCTTGTGGTTCCTCCGATGGCAAAGTCTCCATCGCTCTCAAAGCATCTTCAAGCCCAGCCAATACGCCCATTGTGTCAGAGAAAGGTGTCGAAACAGAGCAAGCTGTGGATAGAGCGCGTACCTGATCTGACCGGAGGTGGTGCTGTCCATTCTCCACAATTGCTCACCACCGATGCTGAACTGGAGCAGCTCGTTCTCAATTGTCGCGCAGACAAACGATTGGCAGTCCAAGGCGAACGAGATGGAGACGACATCTCCCAAGCAGCGCGGGCTGGCAAGCACGTATCGAAGAAAGATGCCAGCGGAGAGATCGAACAGATACACTCGGCCGTTCCGCACGCCAGCCGCGGTATAAAGCCCATCCGAGCTGGCATCGAGGCACAGGACGGAGTCGTTGCACTCCACAAACGTGCGTGTGGCCGTTGCACCAATGCGTGATGACGAGTAGCTCCACAGCTTGATTGTAGAGTCCCAGGAGCTCGTGATGAATCGATTTCGAGAGACGCAAATCGCCGAAATACCATCCGAGTGAGCAAGGCGCTTGTCAACCACTCGTCGCGACTCCATCGAGTACATGTAGACGCGGTTGTCCCAGCAGCCGACGAAGACGAACTGCCCGTCAGGCGAGACATCACAGCATGAGAGCGGAGCGTCAAAAACGACCTCTTCGTGGTTGGATCCGCCTCCAGTCGGCGTCATTTTCAAGGAGCAGTCCTTGCTGGCGGTGAACACCAGATTATCCGTTCGCGACAGCACTGCGCAGGTCACCTCGCCGCCATGCGATGGTAATGATGCCGCTTTCTTCCATGACCAGACGGCAGGGATGCCTTCCCTCTTGCAAAGCCGCGATTTCCACTTCCAGTGCCTGGATTTGCTTCCCCAGTCTTGCATGCTCCACATGTTGAAGGCAAAGCGTCCAAGCGCTCGCGGGACGCTGCTCCACGGTGTCTGCACGCAAAAGAGGCTGTAGCGGTGCTGGCGACGTGCCCGATACGACACAATGCCGTCAATTTCGTCGTCCGAGTCGTAGCCGTCGGTGAACGCGCTACTGTGAAGAAGAGCCTTCCGTCTCGCAGCCTCGGCAGGGAATGACCTGCGTCGAATCTCTTGGAGCGGAGCCCGAGGCGACGGCAACAAATCTGGCGTGGCAAGCTTGATCTTCCCGTGGTCAATGAACCGTGGCGGGTGCGGAGTGGAGAAGAGGAGCTTCGGCGTCTGCCCGAATTCTTGGATCTGAGCCTCTAGCGACGCCTTCTGCACGGGGTCGTCGATTGTCTCGAGGTCGACCGCCCCCTCATATGATAAATAATAAAACACTGGTGAGCATACAGTTAGCACCAAGTTCTCCAGGATGAACACATTCACGCTTCGCTTGACACGCACCGTTGTCCGCTTTGACCGCCTCCTCGCCTTGCTGCTTGTACCCGAAGATGAGGTCGATCCAATGGTGCAGGTTCTGGGAAGCATAGTCGCTTTCGAGTGCCTCCCGGTTCTTCCGCACGAAGACCGCCGGGTCATCGTGGGCCCACGGAGGCAGCTCGACGCTGTCGACGCGCTGCACTCCCTGGGTCGTGCCGAGATCTAAGTGGTGCAGGTTGCGCAGCCACTTGTCCGGCGGGAAGGTCACATCGTAGAACTCTGGGATGAGCTCTTTCACGTCCGTGTGGCTCGACAAGCAACCTTCCCAAGTGACTCGAATGCTTCGGAAGAGCCGATCCGGCGAGTCGAACTTGCCGTTCTGCAGACAAAGCATGTACTCGGGCACCATTCGCACGAGGAAGTACAGCACGTAGCCTGGCGTCGAGTAGTGCGTGCCGTAGAGGAACGGTGGAGGCATCCCATCATCTTCTTCGCCCTGAGGCATGACCTCGTAGCGCATCTTGTAGTACTCGAGCCTCTCCGGGTTCAGCGCACCCATCGGCTTGGACAGGTCGCGGTACACGTCTGGATTGGACAGGTCGAGCTGCTCGCTCGTGTAGTCGCAGAGTATCCACGGGAAAACTGGGTACTGCGTCAGGTCGTTCCGCGTTCTGCCCGAGGCGTTGTTCAGGAACAATAAATAGTCGAAATTGGAGATCTCGCGCCGCTGCCACTTGCGCATCATGTACTCCAGGTCTTTGCGGCGGCACCGCGCGAGCTCCGGCTGGCTGATCATCGCATTGTACACGTCGTCGCGTTCCTGGCGCATGCTGAACGAGAAGAAGCAGCTGTCGCCGCGCCTGAAGTAGATCTCCAAGCCCGTGTTCCGCAGCAGGTGCCGTCGCCGATACACTTGGTCGACCTCTCGGTACTCCCAGTTGAGCACCGGGTCCAGCACGTTGTTGAGCTGCGCCGGCTGGAAGTAAACTCGCTGGTCGGTCAGCATGATGCACCCGGGGTACCGGAGGAGCGGCTCGATGCGGTCGACTCGCTGCGCCGACGGCAGCACCAGTCGCTCTCGGAAGTCCACCAGCAGACTCGGGTCGAACTCGCTGATGAGTCTTGGCGCCAGCACCGGCGCCAAGAGCGCTTCCTCCTCTACTCTGGTCATTGCGCGGCGCGGGAGGTTCGCGACCTCGTAGATCACGTGGATGTTGGTCAGGAACGACTCGACGGACGTGTACAGCAGCGTGAACATATACTTGGACGGCGGGTCCGTTGCCAGTGAGCAGTCGGGAGGAAGACCCGTGGTGCTCGCGACGCCGGTCTCGCGGTAGACGTACGGGTGGTCGATGCCGCGCTCCTTCATCATCACGACCGTCTTGGCCCGGAAGGAGAGGCACGTCGTGACGGGGACGGCGGCACCCGCCTGCGCCTCAATGAAGCACTCGGCCACGGGCTCGGCCGGCATGGCGCGGAACGGGAAGCGCAGGATCGGCAGGAAGAGGTCGTCCGGCACGAAGAAGAGCCCGCGCGTGCACAGCTTGATGCGTCCATGGACCTTGCGGTGCGTCGCCGCCGACGGCTCCAGGAACCTGTACGCACTAAAGTCCTGCGCTCACCCCACACCGCTCGTTAGGTCCAGCAGCACGTGCGTGGGCGAGCGCCGCCGCGCCGAGCGCACCTCGAGGAAGTACTCGCCGTCTTCCAGCAGCAGCAGGCTGAAGCGCGCCGTCTGCGCCTTCTTGTGGCTGCTGCGCCGGCGCTGCATCCGCCGCCAGCGCTCCACCCGCCCGGCTGCAGGTCACACACGCGCCTGTCGACGCGCCAGTCGCGATGCTGGCGGGTCGAGGTCGTCCGTCCGTCTGTCCGTCCGTCCGCCAGGAGTCGAGCAGGCAGGAGGAGGTGATCCTGAGGTCGACTGCGCATGTGCTTGGGAGCTGTCGGTTCGCGCTGACACACGAATTGTTGCGTCTTTCGCGGTATATTCATGTTATATCAGTACAGTTCACATCGTATAGGTGAAAGTACTGACATATAGCGCGTCGAAATGGAATGTTGGCACAACTATTTTCCTCCCCTTGGGCAGCTCCCAAGCTCGAGTTGGCGCCATTTTTGCCCGGCGACGTTGAATTGGACGCGGCGGCGCGATGGGCAAGGGCGCCAAGTGGGCGGCCAAGGAGGACGAGGCGCTGGCCGAGGCCTGGGTCGAGGTCTCGGACCCGGCCAGCGGCGTGACCATCACGAGCGACGAGTTCTGGGAGGCCGTGTACGCGCGCTGGGCGAGGCTGCGCGCCGCGGAGGGGCCCGCGCGGTCGGAGAAGGCCGTCAAGACGCGCTGGCAGGTGCTCACGCACACGGTGCAGCGCTTCGAGGCACTGCTAGCGCAGGCAGCCGAGCAGAACCCGGCCGAGCCGCGCGACGTGCTCTACGACGCGGCCAACAAGGAGTTCCTGCGCGAGGAGGGCGTGCCGTTCGACCGCAAGCGCGTCTGGACCGTGCTCACCAGCTGCGCGCGCTGGAGCAGCAACCCGCGCTCGCTGCGCAAGCTCATGCGCATGCGCAAGGCCGCGGTGCTGGACGGAGACGCTGAGAGCCCGAGCGTCAAGCGCCAGAAGAGCCTCAGTGCGGCGATCGACGACCCGGCCAGTGAGACCAACGGCCCGGACGCCGTGACGCCCGACGGGCCGCGGCTTGGACGCCTCGCGCCGGCTCCGCGCGTGCGCGGTCCTGTCAACGGACCCATTGACGCGTTTGCCGCGTCGTTGCAGCGGCTGAACGACCGGGAACAGGAAGACGTGGACCTGGTGGACGAGCACGTGGCCTCCATCGCCGCCGTGGGCCACCAGCTGCGCACCTCCGGTGCCGCGGCGTCGCCTCCTTCAAGCGCAGTGGACGCGTACGCTGCGGCACTCGCGGAGCTGGCGAAGGCGCAGCGCGAGAAGAACGAGCTGGTGGCCGATCAGATGCTCATGACCATGCTGCTGGCGGACAGCATGGACCTGCGCAACCGCGCGGCGCTGGAGCAGCTCAAGATGAAGTACCTGCAGCGCGCGTTCTCACTGGATGCGCGCCAGTCGCCGGCCCAGTGACGCCTGCGAAGTCTCCAAGTCTCTCTCCAGTCCATCGTCGTGCCGCCGCATTGGGTGTCGACGACGGCGAGGCGCAGCCGCGTATGGAGGCTCCCCTCGGCCGTCGCTGAGGCGTAAACTACCGAATACACTCGCCGTCTCCTGTATCACCCCGCGGCAGCCAGGTCGCCCCGGCTTGAGCGGCGACCACACTTGCTCCCGCCCAGCGACACCGTCACCGTCACCGTCACCGTCACCGTCACCAAGCTCTGCTCATGACTTCTGAAGTCATGATGCACATCGAGTCGACCAAAATGTGCCAACTATCGAAACGAAATGCCTGTTGTAATAATTGGTCGAATCTGTTGGAATCCTCCAGTTCGAGCACAAAGCAGTGCCGGACGGACATGGACGTCGATGCCGCCGCCGACGACCGCGGCGATCGAGACGCGTGGGCGGTCGTGAGCCGCGTGAACGCCGACGTGCGCTGCGTCGACGACATTGTGCGCCTGCCGCTGCTGTCGGTCTCTCTATGGTTCGCTCACGCGGTCGACTCAGCTGCGATGTCTCGTATCCCGCTAGGCCTTCGGCGACGACCGCGACGACTCGGTGGCGCAGATCAACCTGCACGGCAACTGCATCGAGTCCATGGACGGGCTGGAGACGTTCACGCGGTGCGTCTGGTCGAGCTGTGACGGTCGTCGCGACAGTAGACTCACTCCTGGGGCGTACTTTGCGTCCGGTCAGGGTCGTCGAGCTGTGTCTGTCGAGCAACTGCATCGAGGTCTGCTCGTGAACACGTTCGCTCGGTAGACCGACGACTTAACGCTTCACTGATCTCCACAGGAGCTGTCGTTCCATGCGCTGCAACCGCTCGCAAGCCTCCGCGTCCTGGATCTGTCCGCCAACAGGTAAGACGCTCCTCCTTGTCACGAACACCACTATGACCTCACACTGTCGATGGCGACAGCATCGAGTCCACGCTGGGCTTTCCGCAGCTGCCGAGTCTGGAGGAGCTCTCGTTGGCGCACAACAGGTGCGCTGCCTTCGCTCCTGTCCCTGCCACAAAACGCGCCAGCTTGGGCTCAATGCTGAGCGACTTGAAGGCTGCAGCGCCTCGACGGAATGACCCGGCCGATCAAGTTCCCGCGGCTGCGCTACTTGGATCTGCGTGGGAACGAGATCGAAGAGTTCAACGGCCTCATCGCGCTGCAGCGTCTCAAGGTGCGTGGCACTACGGCAGGAATGCGCTCAGGAACTTTAGACGGATCGCTGATTACCCTTTCCGTTCTTATCGATGCAGCGGCTCGCACAGTTGCGCTTGCAGGCGCACGATGGGTCCCTGGCAAACCCGGTGTGTGATCACGAGGGCTACCAGGACACCATGATCAAGGTAACGCACATTCTGCTTCACTGTCGCTGGTGGTTATCACCGGGTTGGTTGTGTGCACGCTAAAGCCGCTTTGTTCTGAGCTTGCAGATGCTTCCCCACCTCCAGTTCCTCGACGAAGAAGAGGTCGATCTACTAAAAGAAGTTGGCAGTATCCGTATGCCCAAGTATCGATCGATCATGCGGCGTATTGCTAGCAGCAGCCACAGCGATACGGACCAGATGAGCACGAAAGGCAGTCCGTTCAAGAGCGAGCCTTCGCCTGTTTCGGTGGTCAAGAAGAAGGGAGGTCCGGTGATGAGACGGCAAGCACAAGCAACAACAGCACCTGCTGCCGCTTCTTCTCCTGGACATGCGATCTCAGCTCGGCAGTCACTGCACTCAACAAGCTCAAATCAGCATGGAGTCAACAACGGTGGAGAACAAACGCCTGGTATGTTGTTGAGATCGTCAGAAGATCTGTCTGTGGACCAAGTGTCAGCGACAACAGCTCCACAAAGAAATCGTATCGTTCTGAAGGAAAGCTCGACTAACACCGACACCGGCAATGTGGAAGAAGAACTTGCAATGCGTGACCAAGTCGTCAAACAACAAGCGACGAAGATGGAGGAGACTGAGCAGGTATTTCGAAGACGAGAGAAGCACCTTGTCGACGCTCAAACGCAGCTCGAGGAGCACATCAAGGCACTCACAGAAACGCTGAAAGCGGCAGATGCACGCGCCGACACAGCCATCAAGTCAGTTGCAGAGCTCACGACTCAACTCGAAGTCGAACGGAAGGATCACGCAGAAACCCAGCGACGATTCGACGTTGCTGTTTCAGAGATGCAGCAGTCAGCCAAGGCAAGCAACGACGAGTGGGGTGCCAAGATTGCTGAAATGTTCGAGCAGCATCGACGGGAGCTCGCAGCTTCAGCAGCAGCCAAAAGCGACGCCGAGAGGTCGCAGTCAACGCTGGAAGCTCGAGTGATGGCGTTAATGGAGAAGATACGCGCACAAGAAGTCGAATTGACATCGAAAGACGCGACACAAGTCAGGAACGAGGAAACGATCTCGGCACTGAAAGCGGAGGTGGAACGATGGCGCGCGGATTCATCGTCCCTCGCGTCACAACTATCGGTCGAGGCGAAATCTTACCAGGAGCGTCTGGAAGACAGCACACGGCGCACAACACAGCTCGAAAAGCAAGTTGTCGAGCTGCAGACAAGTCTCGAGGCCGTGTACAACAAGTGTATCGAAAAGGATGAGGATATGCACCAGCTCAAGAAGAGCTTGCTGGCTAAGCAAGGCGAGTTGGACGAGCTCAAGACGCAGCACGCGAAAGCAATGGATCGGCAAGACCGAGTGCTCCAGCAGCAGCAAGATCTGTACAACAAGCAACTACAGGCTTCCATTTTGCAGCTCGAGATGGAATTTCGCAAGGAACATCAACAGGCGGCACAACAACTCCAAGAGCTGCAGCGGCGCTACCACGACGCGGTCAAAGAGGTCCGTCGGCTGAAAGAATCCTACAGCCTCAGTCGCAAGCGAGAAGCCGGCGCGCGGGCGGAGATCTACAAAATCCAGGCCATTCTCGCAGACGACAAGCAGAAGTTGTACGCCGAGGATGCGAAGCGGACTGACGAGTTTGTGCACAAGCTTCGTTCCGCCGAAGACCGCTGCATGGAACTGGAGAAGCAGGTTGAAGAGCTTCGTGGGGACAACAAGCACATCCCGAAGCTCGAACAGCAGATAAAAGACATGGAGGCCCACGTGGACGAATTGCGAACAGAAATTGAGAGGCTGAATGCTCAGCACAAAGACTGGAAAAGGCAAGAGGACGACCTCCGCGCGGCGTTGAAGGTGAAGGACGTCATGTTGAACGACCAGATGCGGCAGATCAACGAGCTGCGGCATGAACGTGAAGAGATTGAAGAGCGTTTCAACGACGAGATGGCCGAGTTTCAAGCCCAAGTGGAGGAGTTGGAGGGGGCTCTTGATGACTCTGCCCAGCGAGCGATGGATGGAGAGACGAAGTGCGAGGCTCTCGAGACCGAGAAGCATCAGTTGGAGCGGCAGATAGCGGTGCTCAGCCAACAAGCTGAAGAGCAATCAAGCGCACTGGAGCAGAAGCGGGCAGCGCTCGACTTTATTGAGCAGGAAATGGTAAGGATGCGCAGTGCGCTATCGAATCAGGACGAACTGTTCCAGAGGCGGTTGCAGAAGCGTGTCGAGCAGCACCGCGAAGAGCTTGAACAAGTTCAGGCGGCGGCAGAAGAGGAGCGAGAGCGTCTTCTTGTCGAATCCGAGGCAGCGAGGCGCGAGGTGCTAAGCAAGCATCAGTCGCTGTCGATCGAGTTGCAGAGCGTTGTAGCCCACAACTCAAAGCTCCGGGTCGCAATCGAGCAAGAGCGCAAGAAGAGTGCTCAGAATGATCACGACATGCGCGTGCTGCTTGCACAGGTAAGCTCAGAAGGGGGAGTATGAGGAACTGGGAGAACTCTAATCGTGTGTACATGAAAACCTCAACAGATCGATCGTGAGAGGCACATGAAGCAGGAGCACCTGCGGCAGATCAAGTCGCTCTTTGAGCAGCTGCAACGTGAAGTACCATGAACGAGCCCAAGAGTTCCTTCCCGATCCAGAACGGGTCAACTGCACTGCAGTGTGCGTTGTTGCTGCGCGGCGGATATGTGATTATGATACTGTTGCCGATCTGTTCTAGAACGAGTCCTCGTCACTCCCGTCCTCGGAGAAATACTCGAGCTCCTCCGACTGGATGTCC
This sequence comes from Phytopythium litorale, assembly GCA_023338075.1. NCBI lineage: Eukaryota > Oomycota > Peronosporomycetes > Pythiales > Pythiaceae > Phytopythium > Phytopythium litorale. The sequence continues at coordinate 8,679 of JAADYB010000183.1, forward strand.
TCCTCGCTCACTTCCGAGCCGCTCTTGAGCACTCTCTTCTTCTCCTCGTCTTCCTCTTCGTCCTTGCGCTTTTCCATTTCATCCGCCGCTGCCGCCGCTGAAGCTTGAGCGTTGGTCTGAGCAGCCACTTTGTATGGACTATCAAACTGCTCGTCGTCGGCGTCGTCGCCTTGACCCTCCCCACCTTCAGCAAGCACCGTGTCTGCCTTGCTCTTGTATTCGGACTCTTCACCATTCGCCTCGTGTCGCTCGTCCTTGCTCTCGCTGTCCTCCTGCGACAAGAACGTTCCTCTGTTCATAGTCAATGCCGGAGTTGCGAGTGTGAGCTCGACGGGCCGATCCACATGTTTGTGGTCACTGGGCGTTGCGGACGACTCGAGGGCCTGTGACGACTCGGCCACGGAGTCTTCAATGAAACTCTCGTCGATTTCCTCGAGCTCCTCCTCCTCCTCCTCCTCCTCCTGGTTGATGCCCGCCACTGGTGCGTGCACAACGCTATCGGTCTTGGTAGTCGGCATGCCAACTCCTTGCTCCGTCGGCTCAATCCCTGCGCTAACCGCCCCCAGGTGCTCCACGAGCTGGTCGAGCAGCCTCGTGAGCTGGCTCTCGTTCACGACGTTCGGCGACAAGAGCCTGCTGTTGTCGCGCTGCAGTTGCTCGACGATGCGGCGCGTCTCGGACGTCCGCGTGAGCAGCGGCAGCTCCACCACGTGCAGCTTTTTGACCCGCCGCCGCGACGCCTCGCCCTCGCCCTCGCCCTCGCGCAGCACGAACAGCGACGTCGCACCCGCGTCCTCCACGCCGCTCAGGTCGTCCTCATACTCGAGCGCCAGCGTCGGCACCGGCGCGTACTTGAGTCCCAAGCGCGTGGGCGTGATCATGGCGTCGGCGGTCGGACTCACAGTCAATGGAGCTCGTGGAACACCGACGCCCTTTGGGGTCCCCAAGTGTAGCCAAGTTACAAGGTAGACAGGGTTACGCTGGCATTCGCCACGCTTCATGCGATGTGTAACTCTCACCCGCAGTGCAGCAACATGCTGCGTTGTGTCGGCTATATTTACGCGCGGCGCGGGGCGTGAGGCGCTTGACGCATGGAGCCTTCTTTCCCTCTTGAATCCATTGACAGTGCTCTTCCTCCATTCCCAGTCAGCGCGCGCGCAGGATGCGAGCTCCGCGATACGCATCCATCATGCCAGCGCCAGAGCGTACCCCTCTGGGTACCCTTCCGTCGCAATCGTACCCCCGGTCCGACTCCAACTCTGAGAGCGACCTGGACGCTTCCGGGGCCGACGACAGCTCGGCGGAGGCGTCCTCCGCGGTCGAATTCGACGCCTCGAGCCTGAACGACGACGACGAAGAGGAGGAAGAGGAAGAGGAGGACGACGACGCCCTTGAGCCGCGACTGACCTCGTCCAGCTCGTCCCGCAGCTCGTCGGTCTCTTCGTCGCTCTCCTGGTCCTCGGACGGTGACGAACTCGACGGCCGCGCCGACTTCTTCCTCGACAAGGCGCCAGGCAGGCGTACGCGCTCGCCCATCGACCTGCCGGACGAATCGTCCATGTTCCCGGCCGCCATGCGCTCGGACAACGTCGGCGTGATCGCGTGGCTGATCCCCATCACGGGCGTCGCCACGATGGTCGGCACCGAGGTCCTCGCTTGCGTCTACCACTTCCAATGCGCTGACAACTTCCCGACACTGTCGTACGCCGCCACTTTCAAGCCCGAGGGCCACGCGTTCACGGTCGGCATGTGCGTGACCGCCATCCTCATCTTCGTGTCCATCGCGCTCTTCTTCTGGTTCCTCAAGCTGCGCGGGGACTGGCGCGCCGCCAACTCAACGGGGCGGACGCAGCAACAGTGCACGGCGATCACTGCGCTCGTGTCTGGTGTCCTCGCCGCCGTCTCGCTGTTCGGCCTGGCGGTGCTCGACATGCGGAACTACCACGACGCGCACATCACGTTCACGATCCTGTTCTTTGTGGCGGCATGGGCCACGATCATCTCCGTGCATCAGGCAAGACGCACAATTCTGCACGAGAACGACGTTGTCAAGGGTGGAGAGTTCCTCGGGTCGCTCTCATCAAGCAGCTGCGGGGGCATCGGAGACAGCCCGGCGTCGTTCCTGTCCTCGCTTCGCCGCTGGAAGCGACTCAAGTTCGCCTCGGCGTACACTCTCGGGAAGTACCTGCTGCTCTCGGGTCTCGCGTCGACGTTTCTCTGTAAGAGCGCGATTGGTTACTACGGAGAAGTTGGCTAGCTTGCGGTGGACTCACGTATGTGCTTGTGTGTCTGAGTTGACAGTCGGATTGCTGTTCCTGTGCGTGAACGGCGTGTGGCCCAACCCAATCGGCTTCACGGCCGTCCAGGAAGCCTTCTTCGAGGCCTTTGCGATCATTTGCCAGCTCCTCTTCATGGGGACGCTCTCCTGTGAGTTGTCGATGCTCACGCGCCTCGTGGAGCGGCAAGATTACATGCAGCTTGAACGCGCAGACTAGAGACTTGGTGCAATCCAAACAAGGGTTGTTGTGCGCTTCATGCCTGCTGGTTGAGGTACTCGACAAACATATCGCCTATCGCTGCCGTCGAGCAAGGCCGCAGCTGCGAGATCTTGACGAACTGTCGTCGGTGGCGACGAACCTCCGCGGTGGTGAGTTTCCGGGGGATCCTCAGCGTCACGCTGGCTTGCGGCACAACCAATCCGTCGGCGACTAGTCCGTCGCGCTGGTACGCAACGATAGCGTCGACTACAGCCGCAGTGATCCGGTCCAGCTCCTGCACGAAGCTGGCCTCGGCGACAGGAGCTGCCTGAGTCGCCTGCCCGGCTTTCACCGCCTTGCCCTCGAGGACTGCGGTCGCGATCTGCGCCAGAGGGATGCCCTCCTGCTCGATCGACTCTGGCGTGAGGCGGAAGAGCGGGCTGTCCCACCGGTTTTTCTCGCTCGGCACCTCGAAGCGAGACGCGATGCCTTCGATCCTGTGTGGGTGACGACAGTCAGCCCCGAAGCGCAACCATCCTGCCTCATGGAACAGACTCACACTTCGGGGTCGTACGGCGAGTCCGACGCGGCGCTCCTCGCGAGCGCGACGCTCACAGGGGTGTCAACGTAGACCTGTCCGTTGCATAAGCATTGCTCTAGTGAGCCTTGTGCATAACCACGTCAGAGTGAGGGCGTTCGAGCCGCACCACACAGTAGGTCGTGCTCTCCGCGCGCGCCTTGCAGTAGAGCTCGTAGCGCACGCCCTTGATGTAGTTGAGTGCGTCCAGCACGACCACGGTCTCGCAGTCCAGCGCCTGCTCGACCGCTGCCTTGAGCGCGCTGCGCGTCGTCTTCTCCCCGCGTCCGTCTTGCATCCACCCCGCCCGTCAGTCGCCAGTGAGCGAGCCACTGCCTCCGCAAGCGCCGGGAGACGCACCGCTGTAGCCACGCAGCTTGTCCACGTTCACCGCCGCCTCGGACACGCGCCGCACGTGCTTCCCGTGCTCCCGCTCCAGGTGCTGCGCCAGCGCCTCCGCCACGCGCGTCTTGCCCGCCGCCGGCAGTCCGCACAGCACCACGAGCGGCATGACCCACCCGCCACGGCAGTTCGGTTACGCGAGGTTACGAATGAACGCGCCTCGGTTCGTGCATAACCGAGACGAACCTGCAGGAAGCACTAAAGACACAAACTGCGTGTGCTCTGACGGGTACCAATTCGTGCCGCGGATTGTACAAGTCGGCCACGACCTTTCAGGTGGTGGAGCTCCCCAGAAATTCCCATTCGGCTTCCGATCTATTTACAGTGCCGGCGGCGGTGGCGTCGGCGGCTTCCGACGCGCTCGACTTTGAAAGGCGAGCAGCGCGCGAGCGACAGCAGCAGGAGCAGCAGCAGGAGCAGCAGCAGCAGCAGCAAAGGAGGAGGAGGAGGAGGGAGGAGCGGCGGTAGCAGCAGAGGAGCGACAGCCAAGGAGCCGGCGAAACGGAGGAGGAGAGACGGACGGACGGACGGACCCTGGCTGACCTCCGCTCCGGCGTCGACTTGGCTCGCGGTGGCCCACAACATGGACGAGCGGAGCCGCCGCCTGCCCTAGACGATCCGACTGACCGCGAGCTCGCCCAGAGACCGACCCGACAGACCGACCCGACAGACCGACCCGACCCGATAGCTCGCCTCTCTCCCCCCCCTCGAGGCGCAACCAGCCCGCCTGCCGGATGGACGCACAGGCCAAGGAGCTCCATGTGCTGATGCGCCATGTGCCGCGCATCGTCACCTCACGCTTCCTTCAGCGCCCGCAGCACCTGCAGGGGCCCGAGTCGGCCAGCTTCACCGCAGCCGTCGCGCTCTTCGACCTCTCGGGCTTCTCCTCCCTCGGCAGCAAGCTCAGCGACGTCGAGCGCGAGAAGATCAAGGGCGAGGGATCGCTGCGCCATGAGAAGCAGCACCGAGCCTCGCTGCCCTTGCAAGTCAGCTCCCGGCATGACCGTATCTCGTCGGGTGGCGGTAGCCTGGGCGAAGAGGTCGAGAAGGTCGAGCCGAGCGACCTCATGCGCGAGCGGAGGCGGACGACAGTGGTGGCGTCGCCGCAGTCCGCGGGAGCGTCCAAGACCATGAGCTTCTTGAGTCTGACCAAGCCGTCCGTCGCACCGCAGGGCATCGCGGTGGAGACGCTCACGACGACGCTAAACAAAAGCCTCGAGCCCGTGATTGAGGTCATCTTGAAGCACGGCGGAGACATCATCAAGTTCGCGGGCGACGCACTCATCGTGTTGTGGGAGACGGAGAGTTCGCTCGGAAAGCAGACGCCCGTCGGACAGCTCGCTCTTCGAGCTATTCGATGCGCAATCGAGGCGCAACACGTCCTCAACGCGGTCTCGGTGGGACAAGCAACTCTCTCGACGCTGGGGATGCACGTGGGCATCGGAGCCAGCCAAGTGACGGGAAACCACGTGGGCGGCGTGCTAAACCGGTGGGAGTTCTACCTGAGTGGAGACGCCAACCGCCAGATGAGCTTCGCCGAGCAGCATGCGAAGCGGGGAGAAGTCATGATATCTCCAGAGGTCAAGGCCGCGCTCGAGGACTTCAACCCTTTGGTGGAACAGTCCGAGATGTTCGTGGAGCCGTCGTCTAGTGGGAACTTCACTGTTCATGCTCGACATCAAATTGAACTGGTCACGTCACGGACTTCGTCGGCAACCAGTGCACTACACGGGGCTCCGTCTCCCGCGCTGATCCCCTTTCTGCGCAGTTATGTGCCTGGCACGATCGCGTCGTACCTGCAGAAGGGGTTGACGCTGACCTCATGCACACTGCATATCACGGTCGTGTTCGCTCGGCTCGAAGGTGTTGTGGAGATGACGGATCCAAGCGCTCAACTCCAGCAGATTCACAAGTACATGTGCGTGATCCAAGAGTCGGCCTACAAGGTTCAGGGCACGCTGCGCCAGTTTGTTATCGACGACAAAGGAGCGGTGGCAATCATTGCTATTGGCCTGCCGCCCTTTTACCACGAAGACAACGGTAAGCCATGGGAGTCTATGGCAGCAGGCGGCAATGTGTTCTAACCTGCCGGCATTGGGACTCTGTACAGCGTTCCGAGGGATCAAATTCGCCTGCTATTTGCTGGAGAAGGGCGTTCCGGCGTCAATCGGGTATGGACTGCCCACTTGCTGTCTCGCTTGATCAATATGCACACACTGAAGCTCATCCTGATCAATTCGTGAATGGCTGGTCGCAGGATCACGACCGGAAACGCGTTCTGTGGGTCCGTTGGCAGCAACGCGCGGGCAGAGTACGCTGTCGTGGGTGACATGATCAACTTGGCAGCACGATTGATGACCGCCGCAGACATGGGGAGCATCCTATGCGACGAAAACACGCGCGACAGCTCGGAGTCGTTCGTTCAATTCGGGCATGCAACGGAGATACCGGTAAAGGGCAAGTCTGAGAACGTTCGCGTATACAGCGTACAACGCGAGCAGATCAAGACGAAGCTGGACGCGGCTTATCTGAAAGATACCGTCCACGCGCTTCCGTACGGTTGCGACCAGATCGTCGAGCAAGTTCCTCTCCTCGGCTCGCGATGGCTTCGGCAAGACCGCACCGAGGATTTGCACCGCGTTTTGGTTGTATCCGGCGAGAGCGGTACGGGCAAGACTATGCTGCTGCGATACTTCCTCCACCACAACAGCCGCTGCTTCATGGGAAGTGGCGATCCGCTGGAGTCATCGCTGGAGTTCCACGCGTGGCGAGGGATTGTGCGAGAGCTTGCCCTCATGACGATCCGCCCTCCAACATCGACTACTGGCTCCTATGCTTGGTCCACATCGGACAGCCAAGGTGACTACGACGTACAGGGTGGCGACGACGACCGCCACTCAAGAATGTCGGTCATGGACACGGAAGCTGAGGGATGGACTATGACTCATTCAAGTGATGGCGACAACATCACGGGGCAAGCACGCCGAACGCGCACATCCGATGCAAGTACACTGGGAACGTTCCACGAGGAAATGGAGTCGCCAGTCTATCCTGGTGCTGTGCATCGGCTCCCAACCTCGCCGCAGTACTTCAGAGGCTCAGTTGTTGGCGCTGGCCGCACCGCGGTTCTCAAGTACCTGGTCCTGACTCGGCGCATCTCCAAGGCAATGCTGTGCGTGCTGAACGACTTGCTGCCGTACACTCAAGCGGGTTCAAATGAAGGCCTTTTGTTGGAGAAAGGCGAGGAGCGGACCAGAGTCCTGGAGCACGTGCTGTTCCTGATCGTGGAAGCTGTAAGCGCTCACAAGCCCATTCTGCTTACGTTCGACAACGCGCAGTGGATCGACCCGATGAGCTGGAACCTGATCCGACGCATTGTGGAGGAGCTCCCAAGCGTGTACTTCTTGATTGCGACTCGCACAGGGCACCTGACGTTCCACCACGCGGCGTATGATCTGCTGGAGCTCAGCACCGTGGTCAAGAAGATGGAGATCCGGTACTTTTCGTACCAAGTGACGAGTTTGTTCCTATGCCAGTACTACCACATCGCGATCATGGATACGCAACTCCTGGACTTTGTGTACGCGCGTACTGATGGCAACCCGGCCGCGCTCATCAAGCTCATGAGCGCCATGATGGACGCCAACTATATCCAGGTGGACTCTGTGACGGGGAACATTGCGATCGTTCACGATCTCGACGACTTGGATACGCAGGTGCCGCAGCACACACGCGTCCGAGTCATGTCGTGCATCGACCTACTCGATGATCTTGCGCACATGACACTGAAGGTCATGAGCGTCAATCCCGACCCGGTCGAGCAAAAGCTTCTGAATGGGATCCTGTCGCGGTTCCTTGCTGCCGACCGCAAGGATAGCACTTCTGAGATCCCTGGTATCGCGCTGAGAGCCCCGCGCTCACAGTCGTCACTGTCGCCTCTGATGCAGGTCCGGGCGGCCCTCGCTGGGTGTGAGAAGAACGGGATCATCACGGTCGATGACCACAACAAACTGCTGTTCTTCAACTCGACCGAGATGCGGCTGGTCGTGTACGACACGATGCTCCCGTCGCAGAGGCAAATGCTGCACGGACTCTTTGCCGACTACCTGCGGGACATGATATCCAACCCCTCTTCTCGCGCTCGCGCAACAGCGCAGCTCCGAAGGTCTCCGTCAGCTGCAAACATACCCTCGGTGGCGGATCTTCGGTCAAACGAGGCAACTTCAAGCGCAACTACTGTCAACGTCGACGATGAGGGCCTTCATCTGCAGTTCGCCGTGTTGGGCTATCACCAATCCCGAGGAGGAAGCGACCGGGCCGCGATCGACGCCTACCACAAAGCAGCGGAGGGTGCGATCGCGCTCAAGGAGTTCGGATTCGCCACAGACTGCATCCAATCGTCGTACAAGATTCTGGACGCCGCCCACCGTGCACACAAGATATCGGAGCTCGACTACATTTTGCTGCGCAGTCGGATCGAGTTCATGCGCGGCGCCGTCGCGGTCGAGAAGGGCGAGTGGGACATCGCGATCACCCACCTGTCGTACATTATTCGGCTTTGTCAGCGCAAGGGCAGCATCTTGCGCCGGTATTCGTCAACGGTCCGCTCGGACGGCAGCATGGTGCGCTTGGAGTCCATGTTCAGCTCCGCCGCGTTGACGAGCGTTGCGCCGACGACACTGATCCGAGACGTGTCGCGACGCCAAGTCGAGCGAGTTCAACAGCCGCAGCCGACTGGTTGCCTCCCACTATTGGCTGGCAGACCGTCTTGGCTCGCTAACCTCCGCACCAAAGGACTGATGCTGCAAATCGGCATGTTCTCCAGCGGGGAGAAGAAGAGAAAACGCCGCGCTGGTGGTTCCTCGGGCTCTCCTCGCGGGAATGCAGTCAGTGCTGCTGCAAGTATAGGCCCTCGGATCAGTCGCATCGGCTCTGGCCGAGTACTGCCGGAGGAGACGATGGAGATTCTGAACCAGGTCAACTTCTACCGCAAGCGCGCCGAGGTGCTCATCAAGAAGATCAGTCGGTCCAAGAAGAAGCAGGAAGAGATGAGCCGCGAGATCCAGATGCTCACGCTCAAGAGTCTACAGCGCAGGACCTCGAGGCGGTAGCGCGCGCGTGACCCCCTCTTGACTCTTACCATCGTCATTCGTAAAGCGTTTTGAAACACTCGATCTATGCATTCCCATCGTTCGACATCACTCCCAATGTCAGTCACACATACAATTACAATCACGCACGCCCTTCCAAGTGCACGGAGCAAGTCTGGTATCCATCGCCCCCCGCCATGGCGTCTACCGCTCCAACTGAAGCACATCCGTGATGGCGCCGATCTTGTTCTTGTACTCTAGGTGTCCCTTCACGATGCTCGACAGGTTCGCGTTCTCGACGCCCGGGATGTCCAGCGGCCCGATGCCCGCCGAGTTCAACGCCCAACCTTGGTATCTGTACATAATCCCGAGCATCAGGTCGTTCTCCGAGTACCCGTTGATCAATCGGCCGGCCACCACACCGCGAGCGCTCGCCCAGTCCTTGCGCACAACAGGCACTGGCGTCCCGAGAAGGACTGCGTTCTCCACAATGCCAAAGCACTCGTCCTTGCCCAGCTGCGCAAGGTGCTTGAGGCACGAGAAGATGAGGCGGGCACCCATGCCGTATCCGACGAGGGTGACAGGGCGGAGTCCTTGCTTCCGCTCAATCAGCGACTGTGCCAGAAGCTTGCCGGACTGGTCCGCCGAGTTCATGGCGATGACCCAGATGTTGTCGATCATGTTGGCCAGACGGAAGGCCGTGCGCGGGAGCGTGACTGCAGCGAACAGCGTTGACAGGGCCGTGTACTGGATGAGCTCCGTTGCCGCGAATGACGAGATCTGCTCGGCCGCGAACGTGCGCATCGACTTGCCAAAGCGCCGCAGCATCTCTTCTTCCCACACGAGGCAGTACTGGTCTCCTTGCTGGAAGCGATCCTTCCACCGCCACGCTCGCATCATGTCCGCATCTAAAGGCTCGTCCTGCTCGCTGACGCTCGACGACGACTTTCTCGCCTTCAGCTGCTTCTTCGTCAACGACGCAGGCGGGCTACTTGTGCCAAGACCGAGCGGGTCGTGATCGAGGTCACCGGCTTCTATCTCGTACGTCTTGCGCAGGATGGCGAAGAAGGCATCCTCGCGGCCCTTGTATCGGTCCATGACCTGGTCCACTTGGTCCACCTTCTCCGGGTTCCGCTGCCGGTAGAAACCGCGCAGGTACTCGCGGCTGTCGCCCCACGCACGGCGGAAGCCGCTCCCAGGCGGGTCGTCGTCGTCCAGCCAGCCGGAGATGCAAATGTACACGTTCATACCGTCGCCCGCCGACACCAAGTCAAAGTTGAACTCGTGCACGCCTCTTGTGCGCGTTTCCGTCTTGACACCGACGACGCCAGCGCCTGCGGTGCCAAAGAGAATGGCAGACGCGGTGACTCCTGCGGCGGAGGAAAACACGGCGCCGACCGCAGTGCCCGCGCCGCCCAGCAGAGCGATACTCGCTCCAATCGCTGGTGCGGCCAGCCCGCCGGTGACTGCGAGCAAGGCGCCGCCTGTGATGGCAGCCGCGCCGATGACCGCGTTCCGCTTCCAGTCTCGGATGCCCGGCTTGGCGGCCACCTTTTCGAGCGGCATGGCGCTGGCTTCGGCGAACAGCGTGCGGCCGATCACCACTTCCTCCTGCGTGATGACGGACCACTTGATGCCCATGGAACCGGCCATGAACCGCAGCAGGATGCGCGCGCGCGCGTCGTAGCCGATGGCCTTGACGGTGAACCAGAGCAGCTTCTTGAGCAGCTCCACCCGGAAGTCGTCGAGCGACATGACGTCCGTCGGCGCCTCGGGGCTCGAGACGCTCCCCCGAGCCTCCTTGTCCTTCTTGAACTGCGTGTGCCTCTTCAGCCTGGCCGTCCAGGCCTTGAAGCCCTTCTGCTTGCTGTTGTCCGGCACGATCAGCGCCAGGAACGGCGCCGGGTCCAGCTCCCCTTCGTCTCCCAGCTGCTCGCTCTTCGTCGCTGCCGACGACGACGCGAAGGAGAACGAGAAGGACGACGAGGACGAGGCAGTGGCTGCCGCGCGCGCCTCGAGCGCCGCCTTCCTGGCCGTCAGCACCGGCGTGTAGGCCTCCGTCTGCGAGGCCGGGAGCGCCAGGAAGGTCTCTACCACGAGCTGGAGGTACATCCTGGACCACTGCACGCTGGGCGACCCGTCCGTGACCTCCGGCAGCAGACACGCCGTGAGCCCCGCGAGCCCACGCTTCTGCGGCTCGCCCAGCAGCTCGGCCGCCGAGAACTCGGCCACCGAGTGGGCCGGCCCGAACATGGCCGGCGAGCCCGGTCCGCTGGCCATGCCGTCGTCGTCCAGGTGCGTCTGCTGGTTGCTCTTGGGCGCGAACAGCTTCTTCATGCCGCCAGCCGACCTGTCAGTCACTCGCAGCCGCTTGCGGCCGCTTGGAGGAGCGCGGAGACGCCGAGAGGAGGCGGCGGGTGGCGGTCTGGGATCCCGAGCCGCTTGGAGCTCCTGGGCGATTTTTTCGCCGATCAGATGCGCGAGTGTTCTTTCTCTGCCTGATGTGGAGCGTTCATTGGATGTTGAGATTATCGCGTTTACGTTGTAAAAAAAGGAAAGAAACATCGCAAAGCGACAACCTCAATGCCCGAGTTTACGGGCTGTCCACTGCCTGCGGAAGATACCGCTGACAACAGGCCACACGACCTGAAGGCCACCTCCACCCTCGTCACTGAAGGAACAGGCACCTGTGGACACTTGGATTTGCAGACTCCAGCTCTGAAAAGTGCACACGGCCACGGCCGCGGCGCTCGCACTCGGGAAGCAGCACCAGGATGTCTTCGAAGCGCTCTCGCATCCAGGCATTCGCAGGCGATAAGCCTCACATTGATCTGGAAAACGCTGGCGGTCGGGGGCATCCTCGAAACTCACACTCGACGAGCAGCATCAGCATGTTCAGCGATGCGTTCGCGTCTCGGTTCACATTCGTACCATGGCAGCCATTGGATCGACAATAGAGTACACTGTGGACCTTGACGGTTCGCTTCACGCCATCCTTGCACTTCCGCTCGCTGTACTGGTGGCGCATCTCGCCACTGCACGCCGCGTGCAACTTACTGGTCTTGAACTCGTCGATCAACACCACTCGACAGTACCGCTTCAGCTCGCGCTCCAGTCGCTTGACCGGGCCTGCTGGGCACCGCTTGATGAGACCGCCCTGTTCGATGTTGCTCCAGTCCCCGAAACCGACGACCGTCCTTCTCCCCGCTTGAGCAGTGAGCATCAGACACAAGGCGCGCAGCTTCTTCTGAGCGCCAACGTATCGACGCAACTTGAGCTTTCGGAACGGCTTGACCCTAGCGAACTCGAGTAAAAGGTTCATGTGTGCCGTCAGGAACCGAACATACGCCTCGAGGTGATCAAGGGACGCCGTTTTCTTTGTCGGCATCCCCCGGATAGCGTCTCGGACATCGCGTCGTTTGTTTTGCCAGATCTTGATCGCCTGATTGCTCTTTGTGTAGAAGGCATCTTCATAGAACTCGCGCGTGGAGCAGCGAGTCGTGTCGCCGTGCTGGTTCGTGGCGACGAACAGGTCCCGTCGGCCTGGGTCGAGCCCCCACATCACATCGTAGTCGCTCTCTTTCAGCGACTTGATGACCGTGTCTCGCTTTGGCTTCCGCATGATGATGCTGACTGCGTGCCCGTCGGTCTCAATCTGACCGGCGAACGTGCGGGTCGCCGTTTCGAACTTGGACACATTGAATAGGCTCCGCCACCACGCATCAGCCTCGCTCGTCCACTCCCTGCGCGGGGGAACGGCGATTCCCGCCCGTTTTAGCAACGCATGTAGTCCACTGTTGCACATCGTGAAGTACTGGGACACAAAGCCTTGCTTAAAGGGCAGAAGGCTGAAGCTGCGTAGCGGCTTGTACCTCTGTTCGCCGTCAAATCGGAGGTTCCAATTTTCAATGTCAGACAGGAACGAGAAGGTAAGCGGCAGCAGTCGATGGGCTCGGTTGTCGAGTCGACCCGAAGCGGTTCGAGGGACATGTTGACGCCACGCCAGTACTTCACAATCGTCTCCTTCGTACTCGGGTTCCAGGATAGCTTTCAACATCACGTACGCCTCACGTCCGTCCATATCATAACACCGCTTGAGCTGTTTGTGAAAGCGCCGGTAAAAGTTCGCGCTGACTGCGTGCTGCGTGTTAGTCGTCATCTGGCGCGCCGCGTTGTCCATCCAGCCGTACGACAGCGTGCCTCTAGCCCGAGCGGCATCTGAATCACGCCACGAGTCGTACAGCTCATAGGACTGCAAGAAGCTCTCACTCCCACGCGGCGCCATGGCAGCAACAGCTGCCAAGCACCGCCGGAAGTAGGTCTGGTTCAGCTCTTCCAGCGGGGGGTTGGCGTCGCGCGTATCTTGGGACTCGAGCGCTGATGGAGGGTCGCGTTGGAGTTGGCAAACGCGGAGGACGTGGACGTTTGCCAGTGCGTACGCCTCCACGACCATCTTGTTCATGTCGATCAGCATCTCCGCCAACGGTAGCGCTCGAGCCTCCTGCGTCATAAAGGTATTCATGGTCGTCTTCACGATGCTCACGTCTGTGGTAGCGTTGGCAACGTGGCGCTCTTTGACATCCAGCCGTCTGCGCTTGGACTCGGGCTCGGGCGATGGATCGGGTGGCGGTGGCATGCTGTCGCTAGGCCATGGTGGAGGCCGCATTGTCGTTGCCGCCGTCGCGTGCATTTCAATGCCCGCAAGGCGACCCAAAAGTGACCAAGAAGGGAGGGGAGGCATAGTGAGAAGCCCGGTTGACAATCCATTCGCCTGAATCTGATTCAACGGGTTGAACATGCTGGTGGTGCTTTCCGAGTGCGAGCGCCGCGGCCGTGGCCGTGTGCACTTTTCAGAGCTGGAGTCTGCATTCCTGTATCACTGCAGCTCTGCATCGACAAGTGTTCTCAGGTGCCTTTCGATGTGGCTGGTGGACAGCCCGAAAACTCGGGCATTGAGGTTGTCGCTTTGCGATGTTATTTTTTTACAACGTGAATGCGATAATCATAATGTAGATATTGGTCCTCATTATGACCAATCATGAGCTTGAGGACGAGATTGTCTGATGCGTGACCTGAGGCGACGGCGGGTGGTGACCACCCAAGATGAGATGGCTTCATTCCTCCAGAGGATCTTTCCTGGGCCGCTCGTGGTGGCAGCGGCGCAGCGCGAGAAGTCACAGGCCTCAAGGCTTGCGAGATGGCGGTACCATTGCGTTTGCACGCGAGATGAGGCGTGTTGATGTTCAGGCTGCCCGCTGCAGCGACTGACACTGATTCTGATCGGGTGGGCCGAGAATAGTGTAGCCATGTGTGAGCTGCTTGTCAGCTCGTGGCTATATCTGGCTCAGCCTTCATTCCTTCGCGGCGTTGAAAGCACTTCGCAACGCCCTCACTCCATTCCATTCAGTGCAAAGAGTCGCACAGGGCCAGCATGGGCGACACGGACGCGTCCGGCAAGGACTTCTTGCTGGACGCCGTCGCGCAGTTCCTGCAGAGCGGTGTGTGGCTCGACGCCGTCTCCGCCTTCCTCGAGGGCAACTTCCGGCTCTTCTTGGTGGACGAAGGTGCGGAATGGAATGTGCGGGCGGAAGGGAAGGTCGCCGAGTACTCGTTGGGGCAGTATGAGGCCTTCACGACCTTCAAGGACCTCGTCGAGCGGCTGCTCGAGCAGCTCATGGCTGATCTGGGCTGCTCCGGAGAAGATCTGGTCGCTGCACTCGAAGACAGCGTGCGGGAGGAGCAATCGCTCACGGGGGAGCGCCGCTTCTTTATCAAAACTCTGCTCTCGTTCGACGACTACGACGCCTTCTGCGATAAAATGACCCAGTTTGCAGCGGAGAAGCGAGGTTAGTGAGCACTTTGTATGGCTTTTGGAGACGTGGAGGTCGCTCACTGTAAGCTGCACATCTGAACGCTGCCAGCCAACGGTTTGGCTGAAGACTCAGGTGATGCGTCCGTCGAGCTGTTGGAGTGGAAACTACAAGAAGTGATCGCACGCTCGATTCTCGATGCCAGGGTACGGTTTCAAGGTTACTGCTTGCGGGCATCCACCAAGGCCACTTGGGACTGTTGCATTGGTATCACTTGTTGACTCAATCGTTGAAAATGTCCATACAGGCACTCGGACAGCTCGATGAAGCCGAACAGGCATGGGTTCCGTGGGCCGAAGCCATGATTCAGATGACTGAGCAAGTGCCGTCTCCGTCGGACGAGGATAGTGTTACTGGTGATGGCGATGTCAGTGACGACTCGAAGAACAGCGACTCGAAAGGTGAGTTCGCCCAACATTTGTCCAGCATGTTGTGTTTGTTAGGGGCTGATACGGTTGCTGTCTCTTTCGGCTTCGTATAGCTAATGAACTGAAGATCCAAGAGAATGACGATGGACTGCGTGGACTCCAGCGGACGCTGATCCGAGAGGTGAGAGCACGGTACCCACTGCTCACTGAGTGCACTGCCTAACGCATTGCTGGATGCTGAATGCAGCGCCTCAAAGTAGATTTACTCGTCGCTCAACGAATTGCCGACGGGAATGCGTCGCTGAAGCGCCAAATGCTGCACCTGGCGGCACAAGAGGCGGACCAAGAGCAATCAACAACACCTGGTAACGACGAAGACGAGCTGGCAGAGCAGTTCAAACAAGTGGAAGGTATTCGCGACCGACTGAAGGAGGTGAAAACGCAGTGCTTTGCGTTCAAAGACATTCAGCAAGAGCAACTAGACACGATGTACGTCAAGAGCCTGTACTTACAGCCACTACTACCACGGGAACTCATGTGCCCTTGTGCTGCATCCCAGCTACCTCTATTTGAAGGAAAAGGTGCACTACAAGCAAGACCTGGTCGCACAGGAGAAAGATATCGCGGTCTTCATCTTCACGCACGTCCAAGAGAAAGATGCGGCGCTGGTCCCGCTCATGCTCGAATGGCTTCTGCTCGAGTCGGAGCTGCAACGCACACAGAACTATATCCAGGAGCTACTGAACGGCCCGCAGGACACGGGATACTGGACGCAGCAATGGGATGAAGCTTCTCAGGCGCTGTACTACATCAACTCCGCATCAGGCGAGAGTGTTTGGGAGGTACCCCAGTGCGGGTACTACGATTTGAACCAAGAGTTCCAGTGGGAGCCAGCATCAAGTGATCAAGATGCAGGAAGTGAGTCTCAGTCTCAAGACCCGAGGCCTGTGGAATCAACGGACACTTCAGCCGATCAACCGCCGCCACAGAGTTTTGAAGAAGTTGCTCAGCAATTAGAGGCGACGCCTTCCTCGACCAGTGAAGCAGCCACGGGCGAACTGGTACGGATATGATGTGCTGAGCCGTCATTCTTCGGAGGTGTAGTGTATTGACAGCATGTGATCATTGGTGCTGCTCAGCTCGAGATGGAGAGCGTTCTTGAACGCATTTCCAGGGAGCACGACGAGGAGCGGAAGCGGCTCGAGTTGGTCTTCGAGCTTGAGAAAGCACGCCAGAAGGAAGAGTTGCGGAAGCGCAAAGAGAAGAAGCGGCGGGAGAAGATCGCGAAAAAGAAGAAGCGTGACGCTGCACGCGATGCTAAAGAAGATGGCGTCGACGGCAATGGGAGTGAAATCGTATCAGAAGTGATGCCCGATCCTGGAGTGGCAAGCGACACAAAGCTTGAGGAGGACACTTCGTTGCAGCAACCACCGGCACCTCTGCTGACATCTCGACTTCTTTCGAAAGCGGACGCGAAGGACGAGCGCAGCGACCTCAGTATCCTCATCCCAGGCCATGGACGCGTCGATTTATTGCATCTGCTCAGTGACGACCATGCCAAGCGCCATCACAAGCGGAAGGGCACCACACCGAACTCTCAGACTGCGCACATGATGCTGCACCCAACGAGTTTGCGGTTCTTGACGGAGCAGATGGTCAAGCGCCAAGAAGACGTTGGAGAGATGCCTAGATCGGCACGTAAAGAGCTCGTCCTTGAAGAGCTCGCCGACGAGAAGTAGGCTGCGGGTTATCCTTTCATGCATGATGGATGAGCATCGGAAGCTCATTCCATTTAGAGGTTTACTCCAGAAGTCTATCTCAAGGTCACAACAGACGCCTCATTGCTTCGGGTTGCTCTCAACGGGTGACTGCAACTCGCCATAGACAGTCTTTTGACTCGCCTCGACGCGGATCTCTTGAAGGTTCACTTCGCTCTCTGGTCGGTGCTCTTCGGACGGTGGCTGGAATTTTCCCGGGCGGTAGATGAAATAGACGATAATGCCGATGATTGAGAACACAGTGCCAAGTCCGTTTGGGATGGCAAGGAACAGATCATCGGTGCTGATGATTACCCAGAGCACCGTGTTGAGCAACGCCACGATCGACATGGTGAGCGGCATCGAGGACGCATCCTTGATCTTCACGATGTGGCGGAGGGTGGCCAGTGGGGACGAATACATGACGATGTCGGTCCCTGCAGTGATGAACCCGAGGATCAACCTCACGTGATGGCGCGGCTGGTTCGTCAACCCTGCTGCGCCGATGGCGACGTACGTCACGATCACCGCTTCCACGAGGCCGAGGCCTAGCCAAAGTTTATGGATATACGCGCGATCTGGCGCATACTTGTAGTATATAGCCATAAAGACGAGCGACAGGGCCGTGCCGCACGAGTCGACAGCCACAACAGGAACGTAGTTGCCGACCAGAAGCCCGTAGACCATCCTATAGGCACGACAGCTGGTCAGTACGATGCATGGTTGATTGTCAGGCAGTGAGCCGGGTACAAGGGTCGGCGACGTACCAAAGGGAGCAACTGAAGCAAATGGTGACCGCCGGGATGATGGAGAAGTCGCCAGTCGCCTTGTTCTTGTAGATCCGGTAGTACGTCGGGATGAGACTCAGCAACAAACCGATGGACGTGACCACCGTCAGCGCCTTCAGCACCGCCATCACCGTCGAGTTCATTGTCGCCGTGGTGTTCAATCAGCTCTCGAGTCACTGGTCGGCCTCTGTGATGATTGCTGAATGAGGCGGTTGTTGCCGCTTCGAAAGAGCTTGATGGAATACGAGACGCCGGCGAACAAGCGACCGTGATCACCAGCTCTTCAAATAGGAAGATTTTCACATCGAGGCTGTTCTACCCTTTTTTGCATTCTGTCGGTTAGTGAAACAGGCCACAAAAGGGAAAGCAATCAGAATAGGATGAACAACCTAGTCTATTGTCCATAACAAACCTATCGTATGTTTGGGGAGACTGTCGCATTCCGGCGAGTCTTTCGACGTGGCAGGGTCGACGGGTTCGCCTGCTTTCTCATCGTGCGAAGCAGCTCCAGCTTCGCCTTGAACTCGAGTTCTGCTCGAGTGCGCAAGTACTTGACCAGTTCCACGCGAGCAGCGCGATGGCTGGCGCTGTCGTTGTTTGCTGGCTCGATGTCTCCATCGTCGCGGCCCTCGACGCTTTCGAGGGCAGTTTTCTTTTTCTGGGTCCCAGTTCATGAAGCCGACACCGAGGTCAGTGCGATTCGCCGATACAATGGGAGCGAGCAGCGCGCACCGAGTTGTAGTCGAGAACTCTGCCGCCGTACTGAACCAGCAGCTTGGCGACCGTGAGCGAGTTGACGTAGTGCATGGGCGAGCACCCGAACCGGTCGCGGCTCAGCACGTCGGCGCCGTGGCTGAGCAGCAGGAACACGATCGCGCGGTGGCCACTATCTACTGCCAAATGCAACGGGGTGCAGCGGCCCTGTCATGACATTGGAGTCAGCGAATCGGACAAACTCTGAGCGGACTCACGAATCGGTGGCGGCGCACCAGCATCGTTCGGAGCATGAGGTCCGTTTGAGGGAGCTGCACGAGAAGCTTGGCAGCCTCAAGGCTCCCGGACACGCAGGCCTCATGTAGCAATGACCTGCCACTCGTGACGTCGCGTCGATTCACATCAGTCGGTTCCTCCTGCATAAGGCGCGCTAGCTCTCCGAAATCGCCGGCCGCCAAGACCTCGAACGGGCCTGCTCGGTGCAGTTCGTCTTGCTCCGAGGCTTGATCCTCATTCGCCTCCGCAGCGCCTCCTGGATCACGGAGACCAACCGGGTTCGTGGCAGCCAGCAACTCGTCGATCAGGTCCTCGAAGCCCGCAGCAGCCATGGCGTCGGCCAATGCGTCCCTTGGTCGATGCCATCGCCGAACCCTGTTGGCGATCACCAACTTCGTGTGCACCACACCACGGCATGCGTTCGATGGTCGTCACCGCCTCACAGTCTCACGTGACGCAGAGGGTCGAGATGCTGGCGGTGCGGCGGTGGCTTCGAGTGCAGCGGCCTGCGCTGGTGCCGCAGCTCGCGCGCGCGCTCCCTGTGCGGTGCTTGTCCACCGCGGACGGCAGCGAGAACTGGGGTGATTTCAACAACGTCGCCAAGGTTTGTCATCGATGATCTGGGGTCAGTCGACGAGCGCGAACTGGCTGACGCGAGTGTCCCCCGGCCGCAATAGGAGCTGCGCAACATCTCGAGGGAGCAAGGCCTGGACGGCGCCATGCCCGAGACGAAGCTGCTTAAGGAGCTCGGCTACCGCAGCCTGGTGCACGCCATCCGCAAGAAACACGGCGGCATCACGGTGGTGGCGCAGAAGCTTGGCTTCACGGTTGCAGCCAACGCGCTCGAGGAGGGGAAGCGCGTGCAGGCGCGCGCCAAGCGGCGCGAGAAGCGCAACGTCCGGATCGCGCAGCACGACTTCTACTAGCCGCCGCAGTCCCGCGGTCGCGTGATTCGCTCCAGCTGCTGTCCGCGAGTCTATAACTTAATGCACTCCACCAGGGTGCTGAGCTATCGGAGCTGCCTGCTTCCTTCCTCCCATCAGGACAGATCCACTGCATAGTTCATTCAGTCACGTGTATTGTCCAGCTCTAGCCCCTGCTCCGGGGCGATGCCACATTGCTGTGACCACCAGCGTAACAGGTCACCAAGTCATCTTCCTGCGCTTCCGCGAGTGCCGCTCCTCCTCTATCGCCCATTCCAGCGCTCTGGTCTCTCCTTCCTCACCAGTGGCAGCATATCCGCCGGTCATTCCCTCCTCTTCTGGCGCACTGAGCGCGGGACCGACCTCCATTTCTTTGTGGTCACTGCGCAGGCTACTCGGTGCGCGATGGACCTCGTAGATATACTCGTCTTGAGCCGGAAGACTCTCTCGCTGCTGCCGCCGCTGCTGTTCTTGGGACTGTCTCAGCCGCACTCGCCTCGTCTCCTCTGTGTGAAGAGCGTCCTCTTGCCCGTGACGACGGCTGCTGTCCTCCCGCGCGCAGCCCTGCCTCGCGTCCATCGCCATCTCCACCCGGCGCTCCTGGGCCCGGATCACGTGCTCCTGCAGCACTCGACGCGAGACGCCCGCCTCTCTGCTCAAGCGCCCGACGCTCTCGCCGTGCAACACGCGCGTTACGCACAGGTCGAGCACCTCCGGCTGTCGGCACCACATCGTCGTCGGCCGACGAGCTTGATGAACCCAAGCCTGGTTACACCGCGTAACTTTCGCGGCGGCTCTTGATAGTCGAGGGCTTTGATTCGTTGAAAATCGACAATACGCGCACATGATTGGTCGAAAAGGAGATCATCCCCGTCACGGGGTATACTTCTGAGCCGATTCCGCCATTCTCACGGCGTCGCCAAGACAAGAAGCGGCGCGATGGACGCGCTGCCGAGGGCGTTGGTGCGCGAGATCCTGGCCTGCGCGGCCGCGCCGGAGCTCGTGCCGGCGTCTCTGGGCGCTCGGGACTTCGCCAAGGCGCCTGCGGAGCCGGCCGCGCGCGAGCTGCGCGTGCTGGCGCAGGTCTGCCGCGCCTGGCGCGCGCTGGTGGACGACGTCGTGGCCGAGGACGCGCGCCGCGTGCTGCGCGTGGATGTCGCGGCCGGCGAGGAGGAGCGGCAGCAGCGGCAGTGGGAGCAGCGGCTGCGCGGCACCGGTGAGCGCGTGCGCGACCTCCGGGTGTCCGTGTCGCGGCCCAAGCGCGCGTTGTGGTGGGACCTGGACTACCGCGAGGAGGAGTCGACGGCGGCGCGGCTGCCCGACGGCGCCGCGCTCGCCAGCATCCACTGGCACTGGATCGACTGGCCCGCGCTCATGGCGCTGTGCCCGAACGTCGAGCGGCTCGACCTCTCGGGCGTGCCGCTGCACCACGCAGCGCTGGGAGACATCCTCCAGGCCGCCGCGAGCCTGTACCCGCGCCTGCAGGCGCTCGTGCTGCCGAAGCGGGAGTATGCCGCCTCGGAGCTGGTCGACGCGTCCATAGACGAGCTGTTCCAGAGGCTGTACGCTGCTATGCGGCGCTGGAAGGGCTTACGGCAGCTCACGGTCCCGTCGCGCAGCGTATTCGACCGGGAGGACGCGTCCAACGAGTTCCTCGCCTCGGTGCTCAAGTTTTGCCCGTCCATCGAGTACCTGGACGGCTGGAAGCGCACGTACGGTGACTCGCGCTTCGTCGTGTCGGAGGAGAACCTGTGCGTGTCGCGCGAGGTGTGGACGGCCTTCTGCCGAGCGTGCGGCAAGCTGCGCGAATTCAGCTGGGTCGTTGTGCCCTTCTCGGACGAGTTCTTCATCCCGTTCGGCAAGTCGCTGAACCCGCTGCTGACGCGCCTCCAGCTCACGTACAACGCCAAGGCGCCGTTCCGCATCAGGCGCAACGAGTACTCGACCCAGGGACTGTGCGTGCTCGTGCGCGGCTGCCCAGCGCTCGAGCAGATGGACGTGGTGCTTCACCGCCTGCAGCCGTCCGACGCGCTCATCTACCCACAGCTGGACGAGATGATCGACCCCGACGTGTTCAACGACGAGTTCATTTCGTCGCTTGTGCGGTCCTGTCCGCTGCTTCGGATACTGAGAATCCGTGAAGTTGGGGCGTGCGCGATGCCAATGAACGCCATCACAGACCGAGGGCTCAGTGAACTCGCGTCAGCACGGCACCTGCAGCGGATTGACCTCCAAGGTGTCAAGTGCTCGTCGGCGGGCATCACCAGCTTCTTTCACGCGTTCTTCGACCAAGAGAATGCGTGTCTGAGCAACAAGGACAGACGCTTTGACGCGCAGGCCAAGCGAGTGGTGCTGCTGCGCGAACTCGGCTCTCGCTTCAAAGAGGTGGTGCAGGGCGTGCTGGAAGACCTATCGACCAACAAGGAACTTGCATTCGACGAGGCGCCAGTCGATGCTCAAGGTGGAGCCTCCAATGGTGAAGGGGACCAGGCTTATGCGATGTTTTCGCTGTCGCTGGCAAGTCGACGAGGATCCGTGATGCGGAAATCGTGGCTGGTAGAGATGCGATCTCTGCTCGAGGCGCGGTTTCACAGGAAGCTGCAGTTCGCGGTGTTCATCGCAGACCGGCGAGCAAGAGGTGCACGAGACCCAGTCGCCAAGAGCATCGTTGTGAACCGATCGTGGATGAAGAAGGACGTCTTGCGGGTGGGCAAGATCGTGTTTTTCTCGAGCCCAGAGGCGCTCGGCCGACGCGACTCGGAGGCGCTGGGAGCAACAGGAGAGACCTGGATAGTTGACCATGAGTCGTAAGACAAGTACTTCGAAGTACCTCATAGTGTTTACATGAGGTCAAGTGTGTGCGTGTGTGCGTGTGCGTTCGCTCTGCGCTTGGATGCTATCCGAACTTCATTATCCACGAAAATGGCACCTTGTCCTCGTTCGAGTTGTAGATGATGTCCCCACGATAGAAGGTGCCGCCAATCATGTCGGGGTACACCCAGGTCGAAGTGAACACAGAGAACTTGGACATGCAATACACCTCCTTCGCCGGGGAACGAGGAGCGAGTCGCGTCCGCTGCTTCTCGAACGTGAGCTGGAACCGAACAGTCGGGTGTTGCTCCTGGAGCGCGGCTTGCACCTCCAGCATCCGGGACTCCCAGTGCTGTGGAGAGCTCGGGGGTTTCGAAATACCACGGCGATAGCCTTGGTTGACCAGCAGTACCGCGAAGGCGCGGTTGTCAAATGTCCCTGGCGGTTGTTCGGCAATATTGCAGACCAAAGGGAGAACGCAGTCCTCAAAGTCCTGCAAGATCCCGATCTTGACGTTGCGCTGGCGCACAGTGGGCGGCAGCGTTCGTACGAAGATCGACAAGTCGCACTGCGATCCGTCCTGGACTGCTTCCACAGTGATGTCTGACAGGTGCGGCATGGTCGAGAGCTGGCTGATTCCGTCGCTGGAGATCGACTCGATTGCGTCGCTGCCTTTGTACTGACCAGCCTCGGTGATGCTGAACAGCTCGAGATACGGCGAGTGTCGAGCTAAGCTCGCCAACACTTGGTCGCTGAACACGTTGACATCGATTCTGCTGCGAGGGTGGAGACTGATCTTGAGTCGCCTGAGGAACGGCAGGCCCTGAAGCATCATGCAGATCCCGTCAGGCGAGCTGGCGGAGCTGGCGGGGAAATTCAACACCTCGAAGGCCTCCGTGAAGTCAAGCGACAGCTCGGTGAGTCGCTGCTTCGTCGCCCGTCCGAACGGGACCAGGAAGGCGTCCGCGAACGGCGCCACGACCCAGTTAAACTCCCGGATGTTGGTGCAGCTGCGGCAGAAGAGCTCCCACACTTCGAGCGACAAGTGCCACTCGTCGTCACACGTCACCGCTCCCCATCCGTCGTTTAAATAGGTGAGCTTCCATCCATCCAGCAGCTCGATCTTGGGGCAGAACTTGGCGACGCTGGAGATCAGTTCGTTCGAGTTGCGCGCGAGGTGCGGTACCATCAGCTGCCGGAGCCCGCGGTTCGGGCCTCTGACGAACCACTGTTCGAGCGCGCGGCCGAGCGCTTCAATGAGCGCGTCGTCCTCTGCGTTGTCGTTGTTTGGGCGGCGTCCGCTTCGGCTGTTCGTGTCCGTGTGCTTGGTCCACCCTAGCGGAAGCGGGAGCAGCAAGACCTGCAGCTTGAGGCAGCACCGCGCCGCTGCGTCAAGCAGCGCGACCATGTCCCGCCTAGTCAAGAACATCATCTTGGACACATCCAGGCGCTGGAGGTTGGGGCATCGCCCCAGCACTGCGAGCCAGTCGATCGTGTTGGACTGCGCGGCCGCGCCTCGGTGGCCGTTCTGGTGCCCGAAGAGCGCGATGCGGAGGTCCTGGACGCTCTCTCCGCCAAGTTGGAGGCTCTCGAGGATCTCCTCCTGCTGCAGCGGCGTCTTGTGCGACAGACTGGCCTTGAAGGTGCGCGTGCGGTACTGCGCGATGATGTCGCGCACCATGGCGTCCCAGTCGCGGCACACGGCGCGCCACCTGGCGAAGGCCTCGATGGGCACCTTGGGCCGCGCGAGCCGCCTCCAGCCCTTGCGCTTGACGGGCCGCACCTCGACCGCCACGTCCTTGAGTGCGAACGACAGCACTAGCTCCATGACGGCGCGGGGCAGCGCCAGGATGCCCGCGCTCATGCTCGGCCGCAGCGCCGGCGCGCGCGTCGCGGGGCCAGCGTCGTCCACGTCCATCGCCCTGCGCTTCGCTCCCATGCACGCCTGCGGCTGGGAGGGACGGGCGGCGGCCAGGGGCAGCCAGGGGCAGCCAGGGGAGTAAGGGAAGGCAGAGAATGCGGGCAAGGGCGGTGGGCAGGGGGCCTGAGGGAGGGAACCGGACCGGTTGAGGAGTGGGCTGCTGACTAATGGCGGAGTGCCAGTTCCCGTTGAGCCGAGCGGGTCTTTTTGATGGGGATCCACTACGGCGTTTTGACCAATCAGGAGCGAGGCGGTCGAATAAACCCTGTTAAATAGCATGACGGGGAAGGCGCTTTGGGAGGATCCGGTAGGAGTTGGTTGTTTTCGATTAGAACGCTTGAGTGGCGAGTGAGCGTACAGTTTGCGAGTCAACGAGCCAAAACAGCAAAAAAATAGAAGCGGGACCTGGAGCGAATTTTTTGCGGCAACTGTCCAAAAATATTCTAAAACTAAAATTTTGGCCTCTTGACGTGGCATCGCTAATGACTCCTTGCCACGTCAATCGAGTTGAGGAAGCCACCACTCAAAGGATGACTCGCGATCACAATGGCGGCTTGCATTGCATCGACGCACCGAGTTGCTCTCGCGTCAGTCCGTAGCCTCTCGCACCCTAGGAGATGCTGCGCACGCCAGCGAAGTGGAAAGACGATCTTCAGAAACGTTGGTCACCAGGCAATCCGTGCCGCTGGTATCCACAGTCTTCGGTTGACCAGATCAGGTCGAGGGAGAAGAGGTCAACATCAGCACGCTCCACTTTCAATGATGGGGAGCAACGTCAACTGCTCTTCAGGATTGAATGCACGACTGGATTGATGATATGCTGTTGTCAGACTGTCCCTGTTGTGCATTGGAAGCTCGCCTCCGTCGTCTACTTCTTGCCG
>JAADYB010000184.1:0-33450 GCA_023338075.1 Phytopythium litorale
AGTCGTCCGAGGGCGGGCTGATGCCGGCTGAGGTCGTAGTCTAGAGTGCCTAATCCGGCGAGAACGCTGACGGACGCGCCGAGTCGACCGGGAGCGAGGCCGAGAGCGTCTTGTAAGGAGGCTGGTGCCTCCTGGATAGCGTGGCAGGACATCTATGGGCACGAGTGGGTGGACGTGCTGGTTTGCGACGGCAGCAGCACGGCGAGCGAGTAGGACGCTGACGGACAAGGACGAGAGAGAGTAAATGACGGTCAAGTCAAGTGACGGACGGGTGGCGCCGGCGCGCGGCACGTCGACGCCAGGCGATCGCGCTCCTCCTGGCGTGGCGACTGCGGGCGGGATGGACGCGTTGAAGGACGACGGCGGGCAACTGCCAGGTGTGGATGAGCCGCCTGCGGCCGCCGCTGGCGCCGAGGAACGATCCTCGAGGTAGCCATGGCGCCTAGCAGCACGGACAGAGCCGACACTTTGGAATCTGCCTCTCTTGGCCTTCCTGCGGCTCGGTCGAGCGAGCGCGAGAAGCGGAAGCCCAGGGCAGGGACACGGGCGGAACTGAAGACGAGTACGAGGAAGAGAGCGAAACGGAGAGCGAGTTGGTTGCCAGGCGCGACTGCTCTGACAGACGACCAGCGGCGCGGCCAGTGGGAATGACAGCGAGGGCCCGACGCCCGGACCATCAGCCACGCCTGCCGAGAGCTTGCCGCCCGGGGTTGTGGAGGTCTTCGAGTCGGACAAGCGCTGGCGGACGACTGGTACGCTGAGGATTAGACGGACGTGCGGGAGTGTTAGGGAGCCGAACACGCGACGGGAGACGTACCGCTTCGTCGGGAACTTCAAGTGGTGGACCCATTGTCCACCACGAACCAAACGAGAGACGCAACCAAGACCGACGCGATTGAGCTATCACGACGAAGGTTGGGACGCTCTGCCCTTCCTTACAGTCTTGTTCGCTGATAGTTAGATCGGGGTAGGCGACTCTTCCACGACGGCTACAAACGTGCGTTGACGGCTAGGAGCAGGCTGACGCAGGCTGAAGACGTAGTCTAGAACACTGAATTGTTTGAGAGCAAGGAAACTTGCGCCTTGTCGCCTGCGAAGTCTTCGCCCCGCACTTCAAACACAGATCTTGAGCGTCCCTGAACTCATCGAGTCGATGACATCGGGTCCAAGAACGAACTTTTATGATAATTTGTAAAGTATAGTGAATCCATACTAAAACGTAGTTGATGTCAGGCGGTTCTGTCCCAAACGCCAACAGCACAACTGATCAAGTTGAAGTGAATGCTCGTAGTCATTCGTCATTGCCAATGACATCCGTCCCACACAAGTCACTGGCTCACCACCGCCCCGCCATCCGGCTTCTAGCCGCGATCCACTGCTGCGGAGTCTCCAACCTCGTCCAGCGTGTGCTCACCGCCACCTCCTTCCTCCCGGGAACTCGGCTGCTGCTCTGCCGCCTCAGTTGCGCTGACGCCTTCGGACTCTCGGTTGGTCTCCTCCTCGACGTCCTTGGCTCTGCACATGTCCACCACTGGAGTCTGGACTGCTTGGTGGTCGCCGGACTCGCCCAGTTGCTCGGCCTCGGACAGTCTCGCCTCGTTCTCCACTTGGACCGCAGCTGGCGTCCCATCGCGAGTCGGAGCGTCGCTCGCAGGGGCTGCACCTCCCGTGTCCGCGTCGCTCGGCACTGTGGAGACGACCAACACACTGGCGTCAACCGCTGCAGCTTTCATCCGGTCCTTGAGACTCGGACGGGCGCTTGGCTTGGTGACCAGCCGCTTCTTCTCGTCCAGTCCACGCGTCGATGCCCTGCGCACCACCGCCGCCGGCCGACGAGCCTCCGCCTTCCCTTCGACCTCCGGCGCAGTCGACTTTGTGTGCTCGCCACTCGAGTCCACCGCAGCCGTCGCAGAGCGAGGACTCGCACCAGAAGCAGCAGCGTCTGGAGCGGCAGCGACTGATGGAGCCTCCGCGACGTCCGACACGCCCGCTCCGCGCTGCTTGGCGTCCTCTCTGATCACGATCGTGACGACCTCGCTCGGCAGCGAGGGCTGCTGCTCCGCCGGCTGCTCCGTCCGCTCTAACGCTGCTTGCTCGCCATCGCCGAGCCCGCCTCCAGACAAAGCGGCGGACTTCAGCTCGACACCGACGCTCCCCTTCCCTTCATCGCGGTCCAGCCGCTCCGAGCGCGCCGCAGGGAGTGTCAAGCGAGGGATCACGACGCCGTCTTCCCGCCCAGCCGCCTCGACAGCTCCCCTTGCCAGCCTGGACACTGGCCGAGCGCTCGCCTCGCGGTCCTTGGCCACCTTGGGCTTTGGCAGCGGCAGCGGCGCGGCGATCGGCAGCGCCGCGTGCGTCCGGCGGCGCCGCGTCGAGTGCACGTGGACCCAGCAGACCGGGCAGAAGCTGCTGCTGTCCTGGCACTCGCCGCACGCGAGCACCGCGCGCTGCTCGCCGCACTCCTCGCACCGGCCCTTGCGGATGGCGCGGCCGCGCACCGTCACGAAGAACTCGGCGCGCACCTCCCGCGCGCGGCGGCGGCCCAGCAGCCCGCGCGCGTGGCGCTGGATGACGGCCGCGGCCTGCTGCGCGCGCGACTGGCGCTCCTGCCGCCGCTCTGCGCGCGTTGCCAGCTCCGCCTTGAGCTGCGTGTTGGCCAGCAGCGAGCCCTCGAGCTCGGCCACGCCGCGCGCCACCAGCTCGTCCTGCCGGTCCGCGCGCATGACCAGCTCGCGCGTCACGCCCTCGGCCCTCCGCCGCTGCTTGGTCCGCTCCACGAGCGTCCACAGCTGTGCGTTGGCCACCGCCTCCGCCGTCCACTTGCTGCCCGCCGCGCTGCCGTCGTCCTGGAGGAACGACAGGTGCGACTGCGTGCAGTGCGCGCGCCACCACGCGGACGCCTCGTCGTCCGCCACCGGTGCGCCGCCCGCTTCCCCAAAGAGGAACGCGCGGAGCTCGTCCGACTCGATCTCCGTCTCCGTCTCCGTCTCCGTCGACTCCTTCCCGGCGTCTGCGCGCGGCGGCCAGGCCCAGAGCCGCCGCCCGGGCTCCCACGGACTGCGCGCGACCGCCGCGCGGATGTCTCGCTCACGGCCCGCGAGCCGTGTCTGCCACCAGTGCTGCCGCTCCAGCGCGTGCGCGACCACGCCGCGGTGCTGACGCCACGCCGCGCGCTTCCTCGCGTCGCCCAGGCGCTCCAACGCCGCGAACACGTCGGCGGACGCCCCAGCGCCGTCCGCGGACGGCGGCTGCTCGGCCTGCAGACGCGCGAGCCGATTGCTGCAGCTCGCCAACAACTGCGCGCGTGCAAGCTGCTTGTCCAGCTGCTCGGCTCGGTACGTGGCCGCGTGCCGCGCGAGGCGCTGGGCCGAGCGCGCGCGCAGCTGGCTCAGCGCCTCGCACAGCTCGCGGCGCGTCCTCCTGTCGCTTGCTGGTGCCGCCTCCTCGCGGAGCACGCGCTGGGTGGCGTCGCGCGCCTGGATCTCCCTCGCCTTCCTCCGGACGCTGCGCTCGGACGGACCGCGTCAGCACCAGCCAGCAGCGTCTCCGACACGCAGCGCGGCCACGCACCGCTCGTGGATGTCACTCCGGCGCGCCGCCAGCTTGTCCGCGTCCGCGTCCAGCCTCCGCGCGTCGGCAGCGGACGGCAGCGGGCCCTCGAGCGTCTCCGCCGGCTCCTCCTCCGTGCTCAACCCGCCCTCGAATGGGTCGAACGCGAACACGCGGTCCTTGGGGTCCGCGACGTCCCCGGCGCTCCGCCGCGCGTCCGCCCGCCTGGCCGCTCGCCACGCGCGCTGGATGCGCCGCGCGCCGCGCCGCTGCTGCAGCCGCTCGAGCCGCGCGAGGTCCTCGGGGCTCGTGCGCCGCAGGAAGGCGAGCGCCTGCTCCCCGCGGCTGATCCGCCGCTGCCTCCGCACGGCCTCTCGCTGCCGCTCCTGCTGCTCGCGCTGCAGCCGCCGCAGCGCGTCGAACTCGCGCCGCGTGAACCTCGCGCGTTGCCTGGCCTGCAGCCTCGTGACGCCGCGCTGGTGCTCGCGCCACGCCGTCCGTCAGTCGCCCGCCGTCTCCAGCCACCGCCAGGCAGTGCGCAGCGCCACGTACGACACACGCGGCCCACCTCCGGCGCCAGCGGCGGCCGCGGAAGCGCGCCTGCAGCACCGCCACCGCTCGTCCGGCCTCCATCCCGCCCCTGTCCGACACCTGCGGATTGTCCCTGCAGTCCGTCGCCTGCAGTCCCGAGGCTCCAAGCGCCGCACCGGTTGGTCGGCGGACGGCAAGACGCGGCGAAGGCTGGGCACGCCTGTATTCCCCTCTAACTTAGCATAATAATACCCACGCACCGGCGGGTCAGGCGCAGTCGACGTCGTCGATGTCGTCGATGGCGTCCACGGGCATGAGCGGCGCCAGGTCCATGATGGGCACGAACTCGTCGCAGCTGATGCGGCCGAACGGGTCGTCCTCGTCCTCCTCGAGCTCCTCCTCCTCCATCAGCACGTTGGCGCTGAACCGGCTCAGCAGCTTGGTCAGCGACGCGCCAAGCGGGATGCGCGGCTCCTCCTCGCCGTCCACGGCGCCCTCGTCCGAGGCATCCGACTCGTCCGACTCGTCCAGGTCCGAGTCGCTCGTCAGCTCGCTCAGGCTCTCGGTCATGCGGACCACGGACGGCGTCAGCGACAGACTCGACAGCTCGAAGCCGCTGCCGCTGGCGCTCACGCCCGCTGTCAGCCGCAGCTTCTCCTGGTGCGCCGCCACCACCTCGGCGTCGTCCTCGAACACCTGGATCGACGACCGCCGCGGGGACCGGCGCGGGGATCGACGCGGAGACCGAGAGGGAGACCGAGAGGGAGACCGGGACGCGGGCGGAGACGGCGGTGGAGACTCGAGCAGCTCGCCGAACGCGTCCGTCACCCGAGCGTACTCGTCCTCGTCGTCCTCGTCGCTGTCAAAGTGCAGCCGCGAGCTCTCGCGCGGGGCCGTCGGCCGGCGCGCCGGGGCCGCGAGCATCCGCGACTTGGCTGTCGAGTCATCACGAGCTGACGGTTAGCCTTCCACGCAACAGACCGAGCGATAGAGAGAGCGACGGACGCACCGAGCTCGTCCAGCGTCATCGTGCCGCGGTCGGCCACGACCGACTGGTCTAGCGCCGGGGTCTTGGCGTCCGACTTGGCGTCCGGCTTGGCGTCCGGCTTGGCGTCCGGCTTGGCCGAGGAGACCGTCAGGGCCGCAGACGGCGGGTGAACGAAGCTGTGGAAGGAGACGCGGTCGGCGGCGGGCGCCGAGTCAGCCGCAGGGGCGCTCGAGCGGCCGTAGTCCAGCCCGCTGAGGTTGTCCTCGGAGCTGCGGCCGGCGTGCGGCGAGGCGGCGTCCCTCTCGGCGGCGTCCCTCGCGGAGGCGTCTTCGATCGACGCGCGGCCGCGGCGGAGGCTGGCAGGGGGCGTCGAGGACGTCGGGGAGGCCGGGGAGCCGAGCTTGCGGGACTCGCGCCGCCGCCGCGACTCGCGGAAGCGCCGCGCCGAGGCCCGCGAGCCGCGCGCGCCGGGCATGGGCGCCACCAGCAGCGACTGGGACAGCGACTGGGACAGCGACCGGGGCGGCGACTCGGGTTGGGCCGGCGGCGCGGCGTCCTCGGCCGCAGGCTCCGACTCGTTGGACGTGGAGCTGCCGCCGTTCTCGCGCACGGGCGCGTCGTCCTCGTCCTCGTCCGCAGGTCGGGGGGCCCCGGCGTGGCGTCCGCGTCCCCGTCCGCGGCCGGCCGGCGGCTTGTGCGGCGTGAGCGGCGGCATAGCGGCCACGGCGCCCGGCCCGGCCTCGTCAGGCAGGCTGAGCCACGAGTCGGCGGGCCCAGGCGCATCCGCAGAGGGGCCCGCGGGGGTCTTGGGGGCCCCCGCGGGCGTGCCCCCCAGGTCGTCCACGAGCCGCAGCTGTAGGCGGATGCGGCCCGCGGGCTTGCGGCCGTCCAGCAGGTCGACCCAGCGGTCCACGGACACGCCGGGCACGAGCCGCAGCGAGACGGCGCAGGCGCCGATGGACGGGGACGAGAGCAGTCGCGCCGACTTGACGCGGATGCTGAGCACGTCGCGGGTCGCGTCGGCCACGGGGATGTCGAACTTGTCGTTCCACACCGGGTTGGGCCGCTTGCCCTTCTGCACGTGGGTCTTGAGGACGCGGACGCGGGGGATCCCGTCCGCTGCGGACGGGGACGCGGACGAGGACGGGGAGGTGGATGCGGACGAGGACGGCGTCGGCGGGCCCCCGCGGCCGCTGTCGAACGGGGACGCGAGTAAATTACCGAGGCTGTGCGCGGACGCCGAGGCCGAGAGCTTCTTGTGCGCGCCGAGGCTCTGGCGGTAGTGCCGGCTGCCGCGCACCATCTCGGTGCCGCCCACGTAGACCTTGCAGTAGGTGCCATGCGACGACACGTGCCGCAGGCCCTCGGCTGAGTGCACGCGCAGCAGCAGCCGGCACGCGCGCGGCCGCCCCGGCGTAAAATATGACGACGAGGACGCTGGCCGCGGCTGCTCCAGCACGCTCATGCTGCCTCGGCGGCGAGCGGCGAGCGGCGGGACGGACTGCGGACGGGCGCAAGTAATATACTCGCGCGGGCCCGCGGGCGGCGAGTTGCGGAGCGGAGCGGACGACGCGGCCGCGGACCGGGCGGGGCAGAGGGCGGAAGGAAGGCGCCAAAGTGCCCGCGGCTTGCTCCCGTCCCGCGGAGACCTGGCCGGATGCGGTCGGTCCGCACTATACTCAGTCCAAGTCAGCGGGATGGTATGCCGCTGGCCGTGTGGACATCGGCAGTTGGACTGCGCAGGGAAGAAGACCCCTCTGGCCTTTCTCTGTTCACAGGCAGGGTTCGGGAAGTCTGAAAGGGGTAGGTGCCACAACATCTTCACTCTTGTGCAGAATGTGGCTCGCATTGTCGATTGCTCCACCAAAACGGAGTTCTTTAAAAGTATACATATTCCTTTCGGAGCGTTCATACATCGGCACAGATCCGAAACACGGTGCTCGCCATCTCACGCGCCGCTACCAGGATGGCAGTACAGATGCGTCGTCCCGACAGCACGCATGGTTCTCAATGAATTGTCCAGGGCTGTGGTTCGCTGTTCTCCGCTTGGCGCCATTTCGGTAGTTTCCCAGAGCCAACATTAAAATAAGTCATAATTAGGAGCCCTACCCGCACCAAAAACATCACCAAATTCCCCTACCCACATTGAATCCTTCGTTTATGTACGGTTTGGCCTGTCTTTTGTATGACTTGGTTTGTGGTCCCAAATCACATTTCGGACATTCGGAATTCTGCACAGTGGAATTGTTCATCCCACGCAATTCAGATCACTTGGAGCTGACTTTCCACCACTTGGCCAAAGTATGCTTTGCGCCTGGGCTCAGCCTCTACAAAACCCAAGTCGATTCTACACGCTTCCTCATCGTGCATGGAGCAACAACATGCATGACATGACACGCATGACACGACGACGCAAACGCGCGGGCGGTTTATGGCATGAAGAGATGGCCCAGGAGCCGCCGAGGCGGAGAATCCACTCGCCGGTCGACTGGTCATCGCTGGCGCGAGCGGCAGACGCAGGGGCGGGCGGGCGGTTGATAGAACGGCGAGCGCCTCGGCATGCGCGGCTGTCCCAGCGAGTTGATCGACCGCGGGGCCGCACGCGCGATCGATGCCGCGGCAACGAATGCTCGGGGCGTCGACAGAGCCAGCAGGAGATGCGGGTCCTGGCTGGTTTGGATACGCATGGGCTCGTCGGTCGGGATATGTTGGTCAGTAGGATTCAACTCAACATACCTGACACTTACATACGGCGTCGCCAACACTTGCGGGGGATGTAACGGAGCGGCCGACAAGCCGAGCGGGCGTCGGCTTGCATACATGCGGGGTGTCGTCCCATGGCGTCAACCAGACCGGCGCGAGCGCTCCGTGATCACGTGCAGCGTCTGCACGCGCCGCTCTTTCTTCCTTCCGTGCATCCGCTCGCTCGTCAGCATCGCGTTGCGCGCCGCCCGTTCGACAGCACGACGCCGAGGGCTGATGATTGGGGGGGGACCACCCGGACATTTGAGCACGGCCACACCTCGACCCGCAACTAGAAATAGTACTCGGTGACGCCAGCCGTGCTGTCGCTGGCGCCGTTGGCGGCGTTGGCGGCGGCCAACTGCCCGACCACGTCGCCGATGTTGATCGCGTTGCCCACGTCCGTCGCGCCGAAGAAGTTCGCAAAGCCGGCAGCTCCTGCCATCGCGTCGATCGAGCCGCCGCCTGCGTCGCCCCCGCCAGCGATCGTCTGGATGTTGGCCGCGATCGACGTCACATCGGACATGACCGATGCAGCGCTCGACGCGGCGTTCAGGACGTCTCCGAGCGACACCTTGGGCTGCTGCTGTTGGAGTTCGTGCGGAGCCATCGACTGGATCTGCCTGCCGGGTTCCCTCGCCGGCTGCTTGCTGGGCTGGTTGAGCGATGGCGCGCTAGAGTACGAGAATGCCGACGGGAACAGCCGCGCGTTGGGGTCGTCCATCGGATGCGCACCGTTGGCCGGCTGCTGCGATCGCCGCAGCGCGTCGTTCTCGCTGCGAGCGCGCATCTTCTCTTTCGCCTTCTTCTTGGCTTTGCGCTTGCGGCGTTCTTCCTCGGACGAGGAGGAGGACGAAGAGGAAGATGACGAGGAAGAGTCCGACTCCGAGTCGTCACTACCGCCGCCTCCTTCGCCCCTCTTCGCCTTCGCCGCACGGCGCTTCGCCTTGCGCTTCAGTTTCTTCATCTTCTTCTTCATCTTCTTGAGCTTTCGTCGCTGGCGACGCTCATCTTCAGACGACGAGGCCGACTCGGCTGATGAATCGGCCGAGTTGCTCACCACAGCCACCGGCTTGGTTCCCGGATACTCGGGGGCGGGGACACCCGGTTGCATCGCCGCCATCGCTTGAGCCAGCTGCGGATTGCTCTGTGCCATCGCCTTCATCATTGTCTCCTTGAGTTGCTCTTGGTACTGCTTCTGTTGGGCAGCAAACTGGGCGGCAAGGTCTGCAGACATGCCGAACGAAGGAGATCCTGGTGAAGACGCTGACATGGCCTTCATGTACTCTGCCATCGACGCTTGTTGCTGGGCAACTGCTGCATTGATCAGCTCTGCGAAGTCAGGAGGAGCTGCGGTGGCGGCGGGGGTGCTCGGCACTCGTCTTGAACGCTCAACCGGAGCCTCAAGCATGGAGCCCGTCTCAACCGGGTAGTACAGGTCGTACTCGAGCGAGCCAGGCTTCGGCTGCGGCACAGGGAACGCCTTGGGCGGCGATGAGGGGATTCCGACTGGAACATACCCCGACTCGTCAGTGAATTGCCCCGCTTGCTTTCGCGAGCTCTTCTTGCTCTTTTCCTGCTTTGAAGAGCGCCGAGGCTTGTCGTCACTCTCCTCGCTGCTTGAATACGACGAGTGCTTGGAGGGCTTCTTCTTGCCCAAACGGCGCGCGCTCACCCCGCCCTTGAGCTTCCGATGCCGCGACGAGCCGTCGGATGATGCCGCGTCCGAAGAGTCCGAGGAAGGTAGCGCGTCGTGAACAACGCTGCTGATCGTGCGCTGCGCCGTGCTTGCGCGCTGGCTGGCTGCAAACGATGCCGGCGGGGTTCCTGCCTCGTCCGATACGTAGTAGTCGATTGTTTCGTCACTCCGCGTCGAGACATTCGGCCGACGGAAATCGCCCGAGTCCAGCGTCGCGTAGTTCCGCTGGCTTCCGAGAACGGCGCGGACGAGCTCGTCGTCCTGGTTGCTCGCTCGCTCCGAGTCGACAGTGGTCGCGACTGACTGGTGTCCCCAGTACTGGTCCTCATAAGTGTAGTCGTGCTGGCTTGAGGAGTCGCTATGGGATTCCTTCTTGTACAGCTCCCGCTCCTGCTCCTGCTCCCTCTCCTGTTGCTCCTGCTGCTGCTGCGTCTCCTGTTCCTTCTGCAACTCTTTTTGCCGCTGGTACTCAATCTTGAGCTCGCGCATCTTCTCTTCCATCTCCTCTTTGATGCGGCGGTCTCGCTCCAGCTCTTGCTCGCGCTGGTTCATGTCCTGCTTCCTCCTTCTCTTCTCCTCCTCCTCCTCCTCTGCTCGCACGGCTTCTTGGTTCGATGCGTTTTGCTGTGGCACAGGCGGTGGCTGCGGCTGCCATGTATCGCGGCGCTTGAGGATATCCGCTACCGACATGGTCGGCGCCGGCCGAGGGTACTCCTGCGGCTGCGATGCGTTCTTGTACGCCGATGGCTGCGGCTGGTACTGAGGCGGGGACGGAGCCGCTACAGGCTGTTGCGGCGGAGAGGGAGGCACGGCCGCTCGCTGTTGATACTGGTAGGGCAGTCGCTGCTGGTACGGATTGCCTGGCGCAGATGCAGGGACGGCAAGCGGCACGGGCGCGGGTGCGGCCTCGGACAGCAGCAGCTGCAGCCGCACCTGGCCGACAGACCTCTGGCCCTTGTAGAGCGGGAACCACTGGTCCACGACGTCCCCGAGCGCGAGCTCGCGCAGCTGAATGGCGCAGGCGCCAATGCCCGGGCTGAAGAGCACCTGCTGGGCCTTGGCGCGCACGCTAAGGATCTCGGTGAGCGGGTCGCGCACGTTGACCTCGAACTTCTGGTTCCACACAGGGTGCGACCGCTGCTGGCCGGCCACGACGTGCGTGCGGAAGGTGCGGTGCTCGGCGGCCGCGGCCGGCTCCTCCTGGTGCAGCAGATTGGCGATCGACTTCTGCGCCGTGCCGTTCACCATGGCCGTGTCGCCCACGTACAGCTTGCAGTAGACGCCCTGCGCGGCCGTCGCCAGGTTGCGCGCCGAGTGCACGCGCAGGAAGAGCGTGAAGGCACCCTGCGGCGCGCCTGGCGGACCGGACGGCACCGTCTGCACCACCGCGGCGGCGCCCGGCGCAGGGGCCGCGCCGACGCTCAGGCTCGCAGCGCGCGCCAGCGGCGGCCCGCGCGACGACGACAGGCCGCCGGCCGACGAGGACGAGGACGTCGACAGCCGGCTCATGCTCGTGTCCTTGCTTCCTTGGGTCGCCTTGGGTCGCTTGGGTGCTGGGGCGTCGATCGTATAGTGACGGGCGGGAGAAGGTGGTGGGGGAGATAAGGAGAAGGGACGGAACAAGTGCACTGCGGTTCAGTATGGAGACTGGCGTTGGGTACGTTGTGTGATGCACGTCGGAGGGATTAGACGGTATCTACCGGGAGTTGGGTGGTAAATCAGCGGGATTATGACGTGGTAAAGGAGCTACTCATTGTCGAGAAGTGCGTTTAGGCTGGACTGAACCCATGAATTGATGGAAGGAGAGGCTCGAATTCGCGATTGTTGAAGCTGCAATCGGTGGCTAAATTCGAGTGTGATGATACGTAAAAGACCGGAGAAGAGACGGGGACCGGAAAGATGATTCGATCGCCAGAGAGTGGGACACATGTTTCTGCTGACCGACTTGTGTACCCATTGAGAGCAAAATCACAAATAATGGTTCTTTACGAACGTCAATTCCAACAAATTCAGTGTCCTAGATCGTTAAAATCGCAATGCACTGAACTGATGTACTACATTAGAAGACGCCATCTGTGATCCATTTCAGTAATTTCCACCAGAGATCAAAGCATCAATCAACTTCTGTCGCGTCAATCGCACTCTTCCACACCATCCTTCAACAACTTCAGTACACGAACACCAATCCGACTGGGCTCAAGCGTCGTCATGGCGATGATCGCCTGCCGCGCGCCGCCGCCGCCGCCGCCGCCGCCGCCGCCGCCTCGGCCTTCGCGTCACCATCACGACGGCAGTCCGAGGCGTCCGAGTCGGTCGAGTCCGAGTCCGAGCCCGAGTCCGACTCGGCGTTCAGGTCGGGCACGAACTTCTTGAGCTGCTGTCGCAGCGCCTGAAGCCGCCGGCGCTCGCGCTGCAGCCGCCGCAGCTTGCGGTCCAGGCGCCGCTCCTGCTCGGCAAGCGAGGCGGGCGTGGCTTCGAGGGATCCGAGCGCGTCCGGCTCGCGGTCGGCCGCGACGCCCAGCGGAGGGAGCGGCGCTGGCTGCGACCGCGGCGCGCGCTTGGCCGCCCCGCGAGACACCACGTCGTCCAGTTTGCGCGCGACCAGCGCGGACGCGTCCTCCCACCGGTTGGTGCTCATCTCGAAGACGGGCGGCCCGACCTCAGCCAGCGGGCCGCCGTCGCCTTCACTCCTCCGCTGGCGCCCGTCCTGGCGGGAGGCGCGCCGCGTGAGCTTGCGCTGGCGACGCTCGGCGTCCTCCCGGAGGCGGCGCTCCAGCAGCCGCTTGATGGCTTCGTCCGCCTCGAGGTTGGCCGCGCGCGCGGCCAGCACATCCGCCACTTTGCTGTTGTTGTTGTTGTTGTTGTTGTTGTCGGCGAGGCGGTGGCCGGACCCGGGGCGAGGCTTGCCGTCGTCGAGCGCGAGCAGCAGCGTGAGGCGGATGCGGCCCGCGGGCTTCTTGCCCTTGTGCAGCGGGAACCACTGCTCGAGGCGCTCGCCCACGCGCAGGCTGATCAGCGAGATGGCGCAGGCACCAATCACGGGGCAGTAGAGCAGGTGCTGGCTCTTGACGCGCACGCTGAGGATGGCCGGCGCGTCGGCGCCGCTGCGCGCGGGCATGGGCACCTCGAAGCGCTCGTTCCAGATGGTCTCGGGCGGCGCCAGCTTGTTGGGCTGCTGGTGCGCCACCTTGGTGCGGAACACGCGCACGCCGTCCACCTCGCCGTCGTCGCGACCCGCCGAGTCGCGGTGCGTCAGCTGCAGCATGTCCTCGCCCGAAGGTGGCGGGGACGTGGCGAGCGCCGGCGGCGAGTCCTCGCGGCTCAGCGACTTGCGCGCGCCGCCGCTCGCGCCGCCGTCCAGCATGGCCGACTCGCCCAGGTACAGCTTGCAGTAGGCGCCCGCCGAGGACGAGTGCGCCAGCTCCTCGGCGCTGTACACGCGCAGCAGCAGCTTGAGCCGCCCGCGGGCCGCGTCCGAGCCCTGGGGAGTGCTTTGGGGGGCCGGCGCCGGCCGCACGTTGCGCATGGCTTGAGCGTTGGCGGCGACTTGGACCTGGGGGGGATGACGCAGGTTGGGGAATGACCGACCGGCGGCGGGCGGGCGGGGGTTATGCGGAGATGATCTGGACCGAGAACGGCGGGGTATGCGTGACGTCACGCGTGTTATGTCGCGGGAATTGCGCGGGTTATAGAGAGGTGCTGTATACTGGAGACAAGGCAAATGGGTGCGCCGCCCAGAAATCGGGATGGACAGCAGCGTCCTTCCACCCCTGCATACATTCCGCAAAAGAAAAGGAGGAAGAGCGCAATGAACGTTCTGAACAACAGGCGACAATGCCAAAAGTGTCGAAATGGTAACCACATCTGATATGGATCGGCCACATTGATCTTGCCGTTTGTATGCTCGAGGCGGTACCGTACTATTTCTTTCGGGAGGAGAAGGCTCAAGGAAAATCCACCGCTTCTAAATTTTACACAAAATTACTCACTGGTGCTCAGTATGCTCGTACCGCACTTTGAAGTTCGGAATCACCTTTTGCGAAAAATTTACCTCCTCGTCACACGAAAATCTGGTGAAAAAAGGCAAATAGGATCGTATTTCGAGGCGGGGACACGCAACTTGCATGCAGCACTGCAACATGCGCCGCTCGCTGGCCCACGGACACCGCGTCGCTCATGAGAGCTCGCTCGCTCGTGGTGGCAACGCGTCGCAAGCGGGGCGAGTCGCTGGCGTCCGCCATCACAGATGGAGAGTGCTCAGGGGACGCGGCGACAGTGGCACGTCGGAGGGGGGGTGGACTCGCAGAAGGATGCCGCGCGCTTCGGCGAACTGCAGACGGCAAAACGATCAGGAGTCGACATGGCTACGTGCGTGCGGCCGAGGGGGCGTCGCGGGTCCATCACCGCGTTGATGGCCATGACTCCCGTCGCGATGGACGCCTCCTCTTCTCGCCCGATCCGAGTCCGACGGACGCTCAGTGCTCGGCCTGCATCCAGAACACGGATTTTTGGTGGAGCGCAGCGTGAGTGCA
This sequence comes from Phytopythium litorale, assembly GCA_023338075.1. Lineage (NCBI taxonomy): Eukaryota > Oomycota > Peronosporomycetes > Pythiales > Pythiaceae > Phytopythium > Phytopythium litorale. The sequence continues at coordinate 14,042 of JAADYB010000184.1, forward strand.
GAGGTCTTCGACGTCCCACGGAGGCACATTGCTGGTCGATGACGAACCTGCTCATGCCAGTCACTCACTCGACTGGAGCTCGGTCAGGAGCCGGCGCAACTGCCGTTGGCGATCGGCGGCGCTGGCGCTACTCGCGATGGAGCTTGCAGCCGGCCGCACGCGCGGCGCCTCCTGTCTTCCCTGCGCGATGGCACTCAGCGACGACCGGATCTCTTCCATGCGCCGATCAAAGTCTGCGGCCAGCACCAGAACTGTCACGACCTGACTCGAGTGCAATGCATCATTCCAACAGCGTGTACCTTTGAAGATGCTGCTCCCACCATCGTCATCGACACCAGGGGTTCGATCACCTCGAATCCCTCCCTGCATCTCTATAGGAAAGACAGGCGAGCCTGCGTCGGAGTCGACCGCGCTGCTTCTCGGCGGAGACGTCTCACTCGAGCGAACTGACTCAGAGAATGAGCAGCCTCGCGCTGACAGAGGCACGTCGGACGAGTTGCCGTCAGACTCGAGTGACAGTGACAGGCGCCTCGACCGTGAGCTGCAGCTATCGTCTTGTGTCTTCCCCAGAGTCGTCGCGCTCGTATTGCTCGACACACTTGCTGAATCGTCTTCATCACGAGCGAAGCCCCTTTGTCCAGCAACACCCGCCTCGTCCTCCACAACACTGGAGCTTTCGTTTGTGATTTCGCTCTTGCCATCAACTTCCATCGTCCGAATCAACTCTGCATCCTTGACGGTGGTACGATGACCACTATGGCCAGCGAATCGGGCTTCGTTGCCATCAGCGGATGCAATCGGCCGAGTTTCTTCTTGAAAATCGACTGCCAGGCGACGGAAACGCTCTCGCAGACTAGCAAGCTGCTCAAAGACTTGGACAGCGAGCCGTTCAGCCTCGTCGTGCGCGGTGGCGTTGAACACTGGGACCCCAGACGTCGGGTCGGATCGAAACAAGTCGCGATGTCCATCCACCATCTCGTCAACGCGAGAGAATGCTTCGCGCATATCCTTCCGAAACGCGTACAGCTCGGCTCTCTGCTCGCTGGACGTCTTGCCTCCGAGTGCTCGAGATTCTGGCGCACAGCGACTGGGCCCTCTTCGAGGTGGATCCGATCGCGGGCGTCGCTCTTCGTGGGTGGACAAGCCAAGCTCAGAGGTCATCGATGAGTCCGCCGCGTCATTGTCGCTCTGGTTAGAGAGCTCTCGAGTTGGAGAGCTAGAGGCTTCAGAGAAAGAGACCTTATTAAGTCTTGGCAGAGCACTTGCTGACGAGATAGACGGCGATGGTAGCGAGCCTCTCGATCTCCCTCGATCTCCTTCGCCTGATCCAAGAGATCCAGCGTTGGAGTATCGATTTATACCGACGCTTTCGTCTTCATCAGCGCCGAATGAGTTGAGCAAAGTACGTGGCTGTCTCTCCTTGTCGTATGATGTGTGGTGTGGTCGAGAGGATGAAAATGTTTCATCGCCTGCCTGGAGAATCTGAAGTCCCTTTCGACGTGAATCGCTGGCGGCATCAGCCCGACTCCACGAGTTCTCAAAGGTCGACTTGCTGTCTTCGGGCACGGAGCTGCGTTGCCAGTCTCGGAACTCGATTTGGTTGTCCGATGCGCCGTAAAGCGTAGGTTGTCGAGCTGTATCACTGCTAAAGTGCTGGCGATGCAGGCTGCCTGCAATACCACGCCGCTCTGTTCCTTCAATCTCGATACTCGAGTACGCATCATGCTTGCGGTTCGTCGTTGCCCACTCATCGCGGCGCACCGCTTCGCCTGGGAGCCGCTCCGAGGTCGTCACAGGCTGCTCCAGGCCGTTCCTGCGACTGTCAAAGCCTCTGGCTCGTGGATAGCTGTCGTCGCGCTCTGAGCACCTGGTGCTGTACGTCGTGACTGAGCTTCGGGGTGACGTGCTGTCACGCTGAGCACCACCTTGGTACGAAGAATGCAAGGCGGAGGTGGAGGCATCTCGTCGTGGAACCACTGAACTGCCGCTCGAATAATTGTCGAGGCTTCCTCTGAAGCTGCTGGTTGTCGAGGCGGTCGTTGAGGTCGAAGACCAATCGCCAATATCCAGCTGCCGTGGCATCGGACGCCGGGATGGTATGGAGTCGAACGTCGCGCGCATGGCGAGGACTTTGCTGAGTGCTCTGGCGGTTGGGAAGCGGTCGAGCCTGAGCTTGAAGAGTCGCGACCGTCGGCAGACCCAGAGAAGATGCCGCTCTGCTTCGCCTTCCACGAAATCTCTGGTGCTGGAGTGCGGCTTGGTCCTCAGCTAGAACGAATCGGCACTGCTCGCGGCGCTACTCAATCATACAATTCGCGGAGGGAACGCTGTCAGAGGCTGCGAGCATCGCGACAATCTGCAAACATGCGAGAACCCACCTGGACTCGGCGAACGATCCATCTGACAGCTCCAGCTCGTTCTCCGAGCCATCACCAGATGCGTGGAAGCTCTGCTGCGCATCTCGCAGTGCCACCGCTTTCCTTTCTTCCTCCTCCTTGAGTTTCTTTTCTGCCTCCAGCTCTTGTTGACGCTGCTTCTCAGCCGCTTTGCGAGCAAGCACCCGTTGCCGGAAGACATCAATGACTTCTTCGTCTTGCTTCCGCTTCTGCTCTTCTTCATGCCGACGTCGTTCTTCCTCCAGTTCCTGCTCGGACTTCGCTGGAACAGCGTCTTCGATTGGTGTGCAAACCTCCTTGGACTCCACCTCCATTGAAATTGGCAGCGACGGCTCTCCATCAGCTGACGCGACATTTGTCATTGCCACTGCGTCTTCTTCTCGCTCCACCGATTCAAAAATGACTGTCGAACTGTCACGAGAAGCACCACCGGAAGAGCTGGGTTGTGGAGTGCTGTCTTGTGCACTTGCAGCTGGAGGATCGACGCGAAGTGCAGCTGCATCAACGCTGTTTGTAACCTGAGCACTGTCGTTGTTAGTTGTGCTTGGAGCAGGTTCCGCATCGCCTCCCCCCTCAATACTCGATCCCGAAGTAGCAAGTGAACACTCTTGAGCAGGCTCGAAGTTGACAGCTTGGTCACAATCATCAGGGGCCTCATGCAATGGGATGATGGATGCAGACATATCGGCCAATTGTTGCTCCTCCAGCTCTTTCGCCTCAGCATTCGCCGCCTCTTGTTGCTCAGCCTGCTGCTGTTGGCGCTTGACTTCGTCCTCCGCATCTCGAAGCCTTTTCGCTTCAGCATCCGCCTTCTCGAGCTCCAGCTGCCGTCGCTCTTCTTCAATTGCATCCAGTTGCTCCCGTCGCTTTTGAATCTCTTCCAACTCCTTTGCAACCTTCTCGGAGCGTTGACGATCAGCTTCTTCCGCTTCCAATCGCTGCTTTTGTAACTTCGCTTCTAGTTCCTCAGCTTGCCGCAAACGCTCGTCGCGCTGTCGATCCAGTTCATCCTTCTCTCGCTGAGCGCGAGCCTCAGCCTCCGCTGCTCGCAGCCTCTCAAGCCGCTCCTGCTCTTCCCGAGAGTCTTGGATAACCTTTTGCTGGAGCTCAAGTTGACGCTGGATCCTCGCTTCCTCCTCGACCAACCTCTCTTTTCGCAGTGCCTCGGCTCGCTCATCTTCTTCGCGCTTTGCCAGCCGCATCTGAGCTATCTCATCCTCGAATTGCTGCTTGCGCGCTGCCATTTCGCGCTCCTCGGCTTCTTGCCGCTCTTTCTGACGCTTTTCATACTCCCGCTGCTCCAGCAGCTCGCGTTCGCGACGTTGCAGGTCGGCATTTAACTGCTTCTCTTCGTCCGACTCCTGCTGCGTTTGAGCGCTGCTGTGCAATGGCGGTAGCTGCATGCCAGTGTGGACTGAAACTGGGTGAATGCTTGATGGTACAGAACCCGGTTGACGAGTCCCTGGTGTCATGCTGCCCTGCATCGCAGACATGAACTCCATCATCTTGATCATCATCATCCCGTCGAACGAAGGTGCAGCTGCTTGCGATGTGCCTGTCTGTCCAACCGAGTCCGAGTGATTCGACCTCACACTGCGTGAATTTGCTGCGTCTCTCATGCTGGCAGCGCCGTGCTTGGCGTTGATGGTCACGTGAGCTTGGGTCAGCAAAGAATTCAGGCTTGCCACATCGTGCCGGAGCGACTCGACGTGCACGCGTTCGTCCTCGTATTGGCTCTGGAACTTCTCTGCAGCGGCTTCACTCTCCACAAGTCGAGTCTGCAGTTCGCGTACCTTGGTCAACATCTCGTTCTCCTTCCAGTAGAAGCGCTCCCGCTCTTCATCGAGAGTCTTCAGCAACTTGCGTCGCTCAGCTACCAATTCACTCGCCTCGGCTAATTTCATCGCCACAACTTGCTGCTGCAAACTTTTCACTTCAGAATCGAGCTTTGCGACATTCTCATCCAGCTTCGCGTTGATCAGAAGCAGCCGCGTTGCCTCTCTCTCAGAGTTTGCCTTGTCAGACGAAAGGCGAGCGTTAGCGGATGTGAGGCTCTCAACCTCCACTTTTAGGCCGTTCAGTGTGTCTTGCTTGGCGTGTAGCTCCGCTTCGCGGTGCTTCACTTCTTTATCTCTGGACGCCACAAGTGCTTGCAAGCGAAGTATCTCGTCCTCGCATTTCTGTTGGCAGCGCATGCACATTAGTGTGGCATGCATGGGTCGAGGGGTGCAAGACTATCGACATACCTTTTGCTCTTGGAGAGCACTGGCACACTGGATTTGAAGGTCTGCAGCCCGCAAACTTGCTGTCTTTAGGGCGTCACTCTCTTGCGACAGAGTACTCTCTCGGACTCGCAGCTCTTCCAGCTTGAACTGGTAGTCCTGCTCCACCCGCTGCCGTTCCAACGCCCACTCTCGCTCCTTCTCACGGATCCGGTGCGCGATCAAGCCTTCCAGATTCTTTTCTTGAGCTCGCAGGTTCTCTTCCCACGTCTCAAGGCGCTTACTCTCCGTGGTGAACTTGCGGAAGTCAGCCTCGCGCCTCGCTTGCTGCTCTGCTTCCTGTGTGCGCAGCTTCTCCATTTCCTGCATCAGCGACTGGCGCGTGTCGAATAGTGACGTCTCCAGGTCCGTCTGCTTCGCGGTGAAGGCAAGCTCCATCTCTCTCTCACGCTCAGCAAGTCGGCGAACCTTTTCTCGATGCTCTTGGAAGAGAGAAGTCCGCAAGATTTCGATCTCGCGGTCGTAGTGCTTGCGCTCTTCGGTCCGAGCGAGCGCCAGCTCTGTCGCCTTGTACCGCTCCAGCTCTTCTTGGAGTCGTTTCTCGCCCATCGCGTCGTACTCGGCCTGATACTGAAGCATGCGCTGCTCAATCGACTGGGCAGGCTCTAATTTCTGGTTTTCGCACTCGGCTAGGTAGTTGCTCTCGACACGGCGCAGCTGGTGGTCTGGCATTCGCATCAGCAAACGATTGGCACAATGCAATGACACAAGCAACTAACTCGACTGAGCACATACCGAGAGCGATGCGGTGGTCAAAGCAGTCGATCGTGGTCTGCGACTCTCCGTCAGCCGTCCGGACGCTCAGCCGCGCCTCTAGCTCCGCCAGCACGACCGACAGAAGCGAGCGCTTGCCGGATCTCCGCTCCACGTCCTACCCACGGCCGAACGTGTCGCTTTGTCAGTATATACGGCTTCACATACCGTTTGACTGCATCGAGTTACCAGTCTCTGCTTCTGCGTGGGCGTCATGCGGAGCATCTGCCCTCGTTCCAACCCCCATCTGAGTGAGTCGCGCGCCTCCACCCTCCACATAGAACTGCAATCACCCTGCCCACCTCCACGATAGCGTCGCTGTCGAGCTGGTTCCGCGCGCCGCCGGCCTCGGGGACGAACACGGCTAGCGTGTTGTCCATCCCGCGCACGCGCAGGAACTCGGCGACCAGTCCGCACGCGACGCGGTCCTCGTTCTTCCGCCCGCCGTCGCTCTCCGCCTCGTTGTTCCCCCCGCCCGCTTCTCTGCTCGCCGCATTGTCCTCCGCGCGCGCGTCCTGCCGCTGCTGCTGCAACTTCTCGATGATCTGCCGGCGCAGCTGGGCCTACTCCATCAAAACAAGACTGCGGAGTTAGATCGCCGCCGTGTCACTTCTCCTGGGACCCATGCCGCGCCGGAAGACGCACGCGCACGAGCTCCATGGCGCCAGAGTCGCGCAGGGACCGGAACATGCCCTGCTTGAACTCGTCCAGCGTCATGGCGGCCTCCATCGCCGCCGGTCCCGTCCCCACATCCGCCATGCTGCCTGCCTGCTGCTTGCCGTCCCTCCTCGGCGCTTAACTATCGGATATCAAACAGGAGACTGACGCGGCCTTTCGAGGTTGAACCGACCATCACTCGAACACATGAATGTTCTGTTTATATCCCACAAAGTACGATTTTGCTTCATGACTTGGTGTCACAAGATGTGTGCCACTCCAACAGTACCGTGGACGCAGGAAGTACAGGGCCACATCCCATCACCTGCCCAGCAAAGCAGCTCATCTAGATCCAGAGGGACTCGTCGTCGTCGTCGTCGTCGCCGCTGGCGTCGTCCGAGTCGTCGCCCGAGTCGATGTTGCTGCTCATCTCCTTGACCGAGTGCTGCTGCTGCAGCACGAGCTCCTCCTTGGCCTCGTCGCGCTTGGCCTTGCCGACCATGAACTTGTTGGTGACGGTGGCCGCGCGGATCTGGCTCAGGATTTCGGCCGGGATGTCGTTCATCAGCACCTGCACCATGACGATCGACCGGTTCTGCAGGATGGCCTCCAGCAGCGCCTTGCCGCCCTCCTCGCCGATACCGTTGTTGGCCAGTCCCAGGTGCGTGATCGACACGTTGTACGGCAGCGCCTTGGCGAGCGCCTTGGCGCCGTCGTCGCCCAGCTTGTTGCTCGACAGGTTCAGGTGCTCGAGCGACTCGTGGCCCCAGAGCGCGTCGCTGATGGCCGCCGCACCCACGGCCGAGATGCCGTTGCCGCGCAGGTCCAGGTGCTTGATGGTCGAGTTGGCGTTCAGCATGCTGCCCATGGCCTTGGCGCCAACGTCGCCGATCTCGTGGTTGGGCAGCAGCAGCCGGTAGACCGTGCGGTTGGCCTCGAACACGTGCCCCACGTACGCGCCGCCGGGCTCGCGCAGCTTGCGGTCGCGGGACGACATGTCCTTGAGGTCCAGCTCGCGGATCGCGCCTTTGTTCGCGCGGATGCGGTCCAGAATCTCCTTGAGCGTGGCCGCCGGCCGCTCCGTCACGAGCTTGTCGTCGTCCTCGTCGCGCGCCGACGAGAACGCCGACAGCACCGACGAGAGCATCGTGTCCTGGTGATGGTTGTCGCCGCTCATGCTGGCAGCTCGAGTCGTCACAGAACGAGGAAGGAGGAAGGAGAGCGCGGGAGTCTTGGCGGCGTCGGGTCGGGGAAGAAATGCTCTCCGATCGTGTCGGTCGCATCAAAGATGGCGCTCGTGGGTGGAAGAACTGGCCTGCGGCACTTGATATAATACATCAGCGCTATGTGTTTTGATGTGCATTTGCTATAACAAAGTCAAAGACTTTACTCTGATCAGGATAAAGAACGTTGATAGAGAAACGGATACTACAGGATATGATTTCCGGAAGGAAACCGATTGAAATGGCGACCTCGTCCTTGGCACTCCTGCCCAATCCGAAAGTATCCAGGACAATATGAGGACGTCGACGCTCACAGACGCTTTGGATAGTGAGCACCGCGGGTGGCGGACTCGTGCGGCGGAGAGCGTCTCGTCAGTGTCTCTCTGTGGTGGGGCGGAACCCGCTGTCGGGACGTCCTCGCGTCCCTATCATCGCCTTTGGTCGCACCCACTGCTGATTGGACAAGTGTACCCATGGCCATCAGAGTTGCTGTGATGTCTGCCGACGATCCACACGAGCAACCAACTCTTCCTCGCACGGGTCGTCGGCGTTTGATGTTCGACCCGTTCTCGTCGCGGTGGTCCACTGCTCTCAGTCCTGCCTGCCACTCGCCAAGACCTCTGTCGCCGGCCATCCCTTCGCCAGCTCAGCACGCATCTGGCAACAACAAGTGCTATTCGAGTGTCGTGCGCTTGTGTGGATGGAGCAGACGCGGGGATTGACCGTTGCCGTCTCCATTGCTGTCTGTGCTCGTCGTCGATGCATGGAAGCGTGCCAGCACTAGGTCGCGCACGTTTGGTCAATGACCACTGACTGGCCTGCTGCCACCGCCTTGCCTCACCGACCAACGTAAACGCCCACGCCACTGTTGATCACGATAGAGCACCGACGGGACTGGTACCAGTTGAACGCTCGCCGCGGAGACTAATAACGCCGCACCTTGTATCCGCCCGCCGCCCGGCTTTGCCTCCGCCCGCGAACACCTTCGTCACCTTCCACATCAGTCTCCACATCGCCATTATTTCGATTCATCACTCCATTTCAATGTCATTCCGGATCATAGAGTACTGTTTTAGAACCCAAAAGCACGCTAGCGAAAGGCTTGAAGTGGATGAGCGAACAGTGAAAACCATCGCGCAGACGCTGCCCGCGGCCGCCGTCTCTGCACGCCAATTCGGAAGCCAACGCGCCGTCTTCGCTCTGTGCCACTCTGTCTGCATGCCGCCACCAATGACCGGTCGAGCCCGCACCACGGTGACGGCGACGGTCGCATCCCAACGGTTGAGCCGACACGAGAGAGAGTCAGCCACGGACCCGACAGTGGCTCGGACCGCCCGCGTCTGGCCGAGTGCGCGCGTTGCTGCCCTCCCACTGATCAGAGGGCGGCCTCGTCGGTCTCCGCGAGTCGCTGGCGGGGCGGTCTCCGGTCTCCCTCACTTCCCAATTCGCCTCCACCTCGACACACCTCACCACCAAGCCTCACAGCTCTCAACCATGAAGGTCTTCGCCGTCGCCGCCGCCCTGGTCGCGTCCGTCGCGTCCGTCGCGTCCGCCGCCGACTGCGACGTGGCGGTGCTCGCGCCGCTGCTCGAGGAGACGTACGTGGCGCAGTGCAGCACGGACACGGGCTTCCAGTTCGTGCCGCCGAGCGTGCCGAGCGAGGAAGTCCTGGCCAAGGTCTGCGACAGCGACGCGTGCAAGCAGACGCTCGCCAAGCTCGAGAGCTTCGGCCTCGGCGACTGCCTGCTGCTCAGCACGCTCTATCTCGAGACGGACCTGATCAACCCCATCAACACGGCGTGCGGCTTCTCCTCGTCTGCCTCGGGCTCCGCCACCGAGTCCTCCACGGGCTCGAGCAGCGCCGCCGTCGGCTCGGACGTCGCGGCCTCGACCGCGTCCGGCGAGTCGTCGGCCGAGGTCGAGACGCCTGCTCCCTCGTCGAGCTCCGGTGAGGCGTCCGCTTCCGAGTCGGCGACGGGCGAGACGGAGGCCCCCACCGCTTCGTCCTCTTCGGCTGAGGCGACGCCCACGCCCACGCCGACGGACAACGGCGCCGCGCAGCAGGCGGTCGCGATCACCGCCGCTGCCGTCGCCGTCGCCGTCGCCGTTGCTCTGTAAGGAGACTCGTCGACCTGTACATCATCACTTGTAGTTGCCAATACAAGCACACGACGTTTGCTCGATTGACTCGGCATTTTTTGCTGTCCGCACTTCTTGTGACCAGTGCCTCGCGTGATGGAGAGACCAATGTGCTCTCTAGCAAGACGACGTCGCGTGCAATCTGGCCCGACGCGCGCTGCTCCGACACCTTGAGCACTCGTGCTCCAATCAATGGGAGTGCGGCACGCGGCGGCCATCATTTACTGCAAGTAAGTGTCAGTGAACGCGTGCCAAGACGCAGTCACCGAGCCAATCGCGCACACCCTGCAGCGTTCCAACTCTCCAAAGCTCCAATCTTCTAGCCATACGAGCGAAGCAACCTCGTTCGCACGAGGCTCCAGCCATTGGGCTCCTTACACGAACGCGGATGGCGATGTCTGGACGAACGTCTGCTTCGCTCACTTCCCAATTTGCAGCCTGCCAACGCCCCACGCACAGCCAACATCCCTTCCGTTTCGCCATGAAGCTCACCCACTGCCTCGCCGTGCTTACCACCGCCTTGTCCAGTGCCGTGGCGCAGCACGAGGACTGCAGCGAGACGGTGATCGCGAGCATCACGGAGATGCACGAGTACGAGCACTGCAACCGCGACACGGGCTTCGAGTTCTCGGCGAATGGATCCTCGGAGTTGACGCCCGAACTGCTGGCTCAGCTCTGCGCGACGCACGACTGCGTCGATCTCGCCGCCGACATTGTCGCCATGGCCATCTCCGAGTGCGAGGTGAACGGCGTGCACCTGCTCATGGACATCGTCGAGCCCATCACGGCGGCGTGCGCTTCCGGAGCCTCAACCTCGGGTTCGACCACTGCAGGATCCGTGGAGATGGAAGCAAGCGATGATGACGCGCTGGGTGGTGCGACGTCCTCGGGTGCTGGTTCAGCTACCGCTGGCTCCGTGGAGATGGAGGCGAGCGATGACGATGTCGACGCCTCGGCCGACGCGACGGCTGACAGCTCCAACAGCACAGCATCGACCCCATCTCCGTCGCCAACGACGTCCGGCGCCGGCGTTGCATCGCTGACGGCCTCGGCTCTGTTCCTGATGAGTGCCGCCGCGTTGGCGCTCTGAACCGCAAGCCTCTAGGCGCATGCACAACTGAACGGTTGATGCGCTGCTAACACCATCCTTCAGGTGTTGTCTCGATCAGAGAGGAAATACATGTCGAGATTTGATCTTCCGTCGATTGCAGCTTGTCTCCCTGTGGTTCAGGCGCAATCACTGCCTCCATTTGTTTTCCACGTCGGTTCGTTGGCAAAATGACGCTGGCGCATTGGATTCAGAGTCCGGATGCACACCCAGCGACCGTCGGAAACCGCCACTACTTGGCTCAACGGTGCATGCTGTGTCGTTCTCAGAGTCGCGGCGGAGACCGGTCCTGTTCACTTTGCAAGTCGCTCGGCTCGCCTCCAACGCGCACCGCCAACGCGCGCACAAGAGACGCTCATGGCTCGCTGGATCTGGATACTCACCGTCTCGGCAGTCGCAGTTGGGGAGGCGACGGTGACGTGCGACGAGCAGTACCTCGGCTTCCTCCTCAGCAGCGCGGGCGTCGCCGCCGACACGGTCGCCGCCTGCACAGAGACCTCGAACTACGCGCTCGACAAGCCACAGGTTCCCGCGAGTGGCCAGATCCTCGTCGACGTGTGCAACAGCGACGCGTGCGTGTCTATCCTGCAGGCGTTGGACGGTCAGTCCGACTGCAACCTACCCAACTGCTCGGCCACCGAGTCCATGGCGAGCTGGCCCACTGCGAGTGGAAACGAGAGCGCCAGCGGCTCGGGCGACGCGGCAGACGACATTGTCGAGCCAGATGCGGCCTCGTCGCCTCTCAGCCCCCCAACCGGAGCTTCCAATGCGGCAGCGGGCGTCGGGATCTCCATTGTTGCTGCGCTCGTGCCGCTGTGCGTGCTACTGGCGTGAACTTCATTGTGACCACTTGAACACTGTATGCGTTTGAAAAAAAACGAAAGGCCCTTCTCGAAAAATATCTCACGTCTGGAATTCATGTGACACCAAATGCCCAGAGAAAGCTGGAGTGTGGACAGAGTGCGAAAGGTGACGAGGATGCCGCCCACCACCTGCAGCGGCCATGAAATGAGCTGGTGCTCCATCGCTCTGCAGCCAGCAAAGCGGTGACGGTGGCGACTGCATCGGAAATGGCCATTGCTCAACACCAAGGTGCCCACTCGCCTTGCTCTGTGCCTGCTCTCAATCCTGAACTGGAACGAATGGGCTGCTATTCCACTGAACCGAAAAGATTTTTCCAGTGAAGAAGAAAGCGCCAGCAGAGCCCCTCGAAAACTGCAGAAGAAAACTGATCTCCCAACCTTCACGTCCTCGTCTGTTCATGACTCAGGAGCCTTGAACGCAATGCGTCCGAGGCGTCCGAGTTATCCCATGCCGCCCGACGGCAAGGACAATGTCGGTCTCGCACTGCCGCGCCGCTTCCGCTCCTGCCCGCGCGGCTCCAGCAGTTCAGCGTGTCTATGGATGACCAGGACAAGTGTCCGGTGCCCGGCGCCATGTGGGCTTGCGTCTTGACCTCGCCGCACCTGCGTGAGTGTGTGAACCCCCACATGATATTACGAACCCTGGCACCAACTGGGATAGAGACGCCGGCGACCAGACCGACGGACGCACGTGGCTGGCTGCCAGGGTTGCAATGTCCCAGTGGCGGCACCACAGCTGGCGCGAGAACCATGAGCGCATCCTGCCCGCAACCAGGTGCTGTCTGGGCAGGCAGTGCGGTGCGTCCAGGAATGAGGAGGATGCGGGTGAGTCGATTCAAGTTCCGCGGACGTTTCGTTGCATGGAAAGAGCTCCGAAGGGGAAGATCCTCACGGCTTGTGGTGGCTGCCGCTCCGTGGCCGCAACGGTCTTTCGGTCCGTTTGCTCATTACCGATTCTTCCTCGGTCTCAACAGCTCTCCCCTCTCCATCCCTGACCACCAAGCAACCACCAGCACTCGACCATGGCCCGCATCTACTCGACCGTGATTGCCTTCGCCGCCCTCGTGGCCTCCGTCGTGCACGCTGACAGCGCCTGCGACCCGACCGTGATCGCCACCAAGATCGCCGACTCGAGCGTCGTGGCCACCGTGGTCAGCAACCTGGCCGCCTGCACGACCGCCACGGGTTTCAACATCACGTCGGACCCAACGGCCGCCACCGCTGACGGTAACATCGAGAAGCTGTGCGGGGTCGACTCGTGCTCAGCCATCCTGTCGGCGCTCAGCGGCTTGGACCTCGGCAGCTGCACGCTCCCGTCGTGCGATGGCTCCACGTCGTCGACTTCGGCGTCTGCTGATGGCAGTCTCACGGCCGCTTCTGGCTCGCTGAGCTCGACCGCTGGCTCCGAGTCGTCGTCTTCGGCGAACGCGACGTTGTCCTCGTCCTCGTCTTCATCCTCGTCCTCCAAGACTGGCGTGGATGGATCCACGGGCTCGGCCACGGACTCGGCCACGGTCGGCTCGCTGGACGGCTCGGTCTCTGCCTCGAGCACTAGCGGCACGGGCAACGGAGACTCGAGCGCCAACGGCGACGACGTGACGGTGCCCGGCAGCCAGTCGTCGACTTCGTCTTCGTCCTCGTCCTCGGGCAATGGTGCTGCTACCGCTTCGTTCGCCGTCGCTTCGGCCTTTGTCGTCGCTCTCGCCTCTGCTGTCGCGCTCTAAGCAGTGCCCATGAGCACAAGTAGATGCCGCGAGTGCGGTAGCCGAAGAAGGGAGGCCCCTTTCGTGTTAACTAATCTTTTTGCTTGTCCGTTCGAGTCTTTCGACCTCTTTCCAACCACCAAATGACATGGAAGCTATCCTCCTCAGACATCCCTTTCGAGGACTTACTGCCCCGATCACTTGGGCAAGAAGGGTGTGGTCTCGTCGCGTCCGCCCACCGGCGCGATGAACTTGTTGTTGTGCGCGTACCAGACGTAGTGCTGCAGAATGAAGACGACGTCGACGACGATGCTGACGAAGCCGAGCGAGAACTTGACGGGGTCGCCCGTGATGGCGGCCCAGTCGCTCGTGGCCCAGCTGTCGAGCACTTGCTGGCCGATCGAGAGCAGCCCGCCGGCGATGTCGAGCAGCACGTTCCAGATGGTCCAGCCGACGGTCGACTGACGCTCGTAGTTGAGCACGATCTGCGGGATGCACTTGACGAGCGTCGTCATGAGCTTGACGTAGCTGAGCAGGTAGAGCACGTTGAGCACGTTGAAGAACGAGTCGTCAGCGTTGCCCGAGGCCACCGTGCCAATGCTCATGGCGATGGCCGCAAGCACCGACCCGACGGACCAGGCAATGGTCGCTCGGCTCACGGTCTGGCCGCCGCGCGGGTAGATGCAGCACTGGACGAGCGAGACGGCGACGAGCGCGGCCGCGTGCAGCGAGAAGAAGACGTCGTTGAGCTCGACGGCGTTGCGGTTGCCCCCGTGGCGCCGCATGTACTGCTGCTGCACGCTCTCGCTGTAGTAGAAGGCGCAGTTGAAGACCGAGTAGCACGAGAAGCCGAGCATGTTGAGCGCCGTGTAGTCGAGCGAGAGCCCCTCGACGCTCTTGCGCGCGTGGTTGAGGAACACCTGCGGGTAGAAGCTCACGCTCCAGCAGAAGAAGTACACCCAGCCCAGGATGCTCGACACGCGGTTCCACGGCTGCGGGATGTGCGCGTTCGCGTCCAGCGCGAGCCCCAGCGCGAGTCCGAGCGCCAGGATCAGCGCCGACACGAGCTGCACGCGCCGCTCCACCGACAGTCCGTAGAAGTGCTGCTTCATCTCGACCAGAGCGTCCACGACGAGCCCGACGGCTTGGACTGAGTCTTGTGGTGCTGCAGGACGCGGAGGGAGAGGCGCTTGCGGCGTTGGAGGCGCGAACGTGAGTGGAGAAGCTGGCGCGCCGCTTGGAGCTCCTGGCGGGTTCTTCATGCGTGTCACGCGTGAGAAAGCACCGAAATCAAGGGTATTTGGGGAATTGACTTGCGTTTTGTATCGATTGATGTTAAACGAGGGCTGGCCTCCGAGCCAATCAGAGGCGGAGAAAGCGCCGCATCATACGATCGAGCCAATCAGAGCGCGGAATTTACTGTCGCACCTGAAAAAATACCGAAATAAAAGTGTCCAAACGGACGGCAACAAGATGAGTGTACCCAATGTAAGCCTTCAACGCGTCCAACACTGCATCAGATGCATTGCCACCAAGACTGGCCGTCAGTCAATGCGGACGTCGCTAAGGAGGCTAGACGCGGCGCAGCTCGGCCGAGGCGAGCCAGAAGGCATTGTCCAGCGCGAGGCCGTCCGTGCCGTGCAGCGCCACGAGCGTGAGCCAGCTGGGCGGTTCGTGGCGGGCGATCGGCGCGACCTTGGCGCTCGCTGGCGGCTGCTGCTTGGTCAGCAGAGGAAGTGCTTCGTGCCCCGCGATCTCGCTCGCGTACCACACGTAGTGCTGCACCATGTAGACGCCGTTGACGGAGAGGCCAACGGCCGCGAGCAGGAGCTTGGCTGGGCTGTCTGTGACGATGATCCAGGCGATCAGCCAAGTGGAAAGTAACCTGTGGCAGGTGTCGAGGTGGACCGAGTGCACGGACCACCCGGTGGTGCTCTTGCGTCGAAGGTTGAGCAGAAGCTGCGGCGCGTGCATGGCCACGGTTGTGCCGAGCTCCAAGACGCTCAAGTGCTTCTGGAAGCTGGCCAAGTGGAAGAACATGCCGAGACCCACTCCAGCGGCGATCGCTGTAGCGATGACGAAGGCGCCTCGAATGGTCAACTTGGTGGCTCGGGTGACTCTGCAGCTTCTAGGAGGGTAGGTATAGCACTGAGCGACAGTGACGGCCGTCGCAGTGGTCGCGAGGAGCGAGCAGAAGACGTCCTGGAGCTCGGCTTTGGTGAGGTAGCCGTCGCTGTGCGCCGTGTCAGTCTCGTGCCCACGCTCACTGCAGTAGATGACCAGGTTGAAGACGCTCAGGCTAACGAGGCTCGCGAGTCCGATCACGACACCGACACGCGACAAGCCCTCAGTGCTCTTGCGCTGGTGGTTGAGCAGCGCCTGCGGGATCATCCGGACGGCCCAACAGGCGGAGGAGATCGCCCACACGATGCTGGAGACGCGGGTCCACGGCTTGTGGGGACTCTCATTCGCATCGAGCATGAACGCGAGCGTTAGGCACACGCCGGGAACCACGGCGGCCCCAACAGCGGCGCTGCGGTGGGTCGTTGGTCTCCCAACAAACCCAACAGGTCCCAGCATGGCCGCTCTTGATGGTGTGGCCGATGCGTCACAATGAAAAGTGCAATGAGCCTCCCTATGATCCTTCTCAGCCATCGCAGCCGCACCTTCTTCGCTGTGACTCGCCAGATTCAACATACCAAGTGATGGGAGCAGCAGTGCGAGCCAATCCTCAAGTCCATTTCAGCCGACAAGCACGCACATGCACCAATCGCAACGCACCAACCACACGCATGACCACCCTCCAGCTGCTCGTAACGTGCCGCCTCCTACACGCGCGCAGCCTCGGCGGTGGCGTCCCAGAAGGTCCTGTCCACGGCGTGGTCGTCGAGTCCGTGGTGACCATGTAGCGTAACCCAGCCGGCCGGCCGCTTGTGAGCGTGGACAGCGAGCGGCGCGGCCTTGGACTTGGCGGTGGTCGGCAGTAGCGGCGTCAGCTCCTGCTGCTCGAGCGCCAACTCCGTGTTCCGGTCGGCGTACCACACGTAGTGCTGCATCATGTAGATGCCGTTGATGGACAGGCTCACGAACGCCAGCAGGAACTTGACCGGGTTGCCCGTGATGGCGCTCCAGTCCCCGATGGCCCAGCTGTCCAGCACCTGCTGGGTCATGGACAGCGTGCAGCCGCAGTTGTCGAGAAGCACGGGGTAGATGGACCAGCCGAAGGTGCACTTGCGCCGGTAGTTGAGCGCGACCTGCGGCACCTCCTTGGCGAACGTCGACCCGAGCTTGACGTAGCTGAAGTAGTAGAGCAAGTCCAACACACTCAGACTGCTGGTGACCTCGAACGGTAGCCACGCTGGCAGCAGAATGGCTACGGCGATGGCGGCCGCCACGCCCAGCGTCGCGCCGGCGATCAGCATGGTCAGGCGACTCACACCTCGGTTGCCGGGGTAGATCCAGCACTGGGAGATGGTCACGGTCACCATCGTGGTCGCGTGCAGCGAGAAGAAGACGTCGTTGACCTCGACCGTGTTGCGGTGGCCACCGTGCAGCGCCATGTAGGCTTGCTGCACGCGCTCGCTGTAGTAGAAGCCGCAGTTAAAGACGGCGTAGCTGGCGAAGCCCAGGATGCCGAGCACCGCCATGTCAAGCGAGTACCCCTCGGTGCTCTTTCGATGGTAGTTGAGCAGCGCCTGTGGGTAGAAGCCCACCGCCCAGCAGAAGAAGTAGACCCAGCCGATGATGCTCGACACGCGGTTCCACGGCTGCGGGATGCTGGCGTTCGCGTCCAGCAGCGTCCCGAGCACCACGCCCGCTAACACAATGCCGGACGCCACGATCGGCACCTTGCGAGCCGCAGCCGCACGCTGGAGACGCTCCGAAAGCTTCGCCATGTCTTGAGGAGTGTCTGATAGGTTCTCCAGGACGCCAGAGCCGATGTGGCTGCCCCAGAGGAGCGATGGGAGGCAGGAGGTTCGTGGAGCTCGGAGATGCTGCCAAGACGGGTTTACACGCATCAGAGCGCGGCAGATCAAGGAGGAAGACGCGCACGATGCTTGTTCACGTGGGCTGGTGACGGCGGAGTCAATGCGGAATGGGATTGTGGGATTGGGACCTCGTGAAGAATAGGAGCCAATCGCAGGCCGAAGAAGATCTGACAAGTGTCACTTCCAGCCAATCATATCTCGCAAAGCACTCGTGTTCGGTATCTAACATTCTGCAGTCACTTCAACTTCAACATGTTCCACCTCCGCCAGAAATAGAGTTTTGAATTGACCAATAAATTTAAACCGCGGACCATTTCCGGTCCTATAAAGTAACTGAACCCGCTGCTTCCGCCTTAAACGCGCGAGCTCTCGGCCGATGCGTCCCAGAAGACCTTGTCCATGGCGTGCTCGCTGTTGGCGCGGCTGGCGCGCGAGACCCAGCTCGGAGCCGCCTTGTAAGTGGGCGTGACGCGCGAGGCCGACTTGGTGGAGACTGGCAGCAGCGGCGTGGCCTCGCTCGCGGCGTGGGCGTCCGCGAACCAGACATAGTGCTGCAGCACGTAGACCGTGTTGATGACGATACTGGCGAGCGCGAGCGAGAACTTGACCGGGTTGCCCGTGATGGCGCTCCAGTCGCTCGTGGCCCAGCTGTCCAGCACCTGCTGCGCGATCGAGAGCACGCAGCCGGGCATGTCGAGCAGCACGGTCTCGACCGTCCAGCCGAGCGTCGACCGGCGGCGGTAGTTGAGCAGTAGCTGCGGCAGCTCCTTCATAAGCGTCGACCCGAGCTTGACGTAGCTCAGGTAGTACAGCACGTCCAGCACGCTCAGCTGCGTCGGCAGCAGCGGCAGGCTGCCCGGCAGGCGGCTGGTGACGAGCACACCGGCGGCCAGGGCGAACGCGAACGCGACGGTGGCCACCGCGACCATCTTGGTCGTCCGGCTCACGCGCTGGTCGCCCGATGGGAAGACCCAGCACTGCGCGATGGCCACGGCCACGAGCGTGGTCGCGTGCAGCGAGAAGAAGACGTCGTTGAGCTCCACGGCGCTGCGGTTGCCGTCGTGGCGAGCCATGTAGGCCTGCTGCACGCGCTCGCTGTAGAAGAAGGCGGCGTTGAAGACGGCGTAGCTGGCGAAGCCCAGGATGCCGAGCACGGCCGAGTCGAGCGAGTACCCCTCCGTGCTCTTGCGCGTGTAGTTGAGCAGCACCTGCGGGTAGAACTCGGCGCTCCAGCAGAAGAAAGACAGCCAGCCCAGCACGCTCGACACGCGGTTCCACGGCTGCGGAATGCTGGCGTTCGCGTCCAGCAGCGTCCCGAGCAGCAGGCCCGCCGACAGGATGAGGCCCGCGACCAGCCACATCTTGACGCCCGAGGACAGCCTTCCCGCGCGCTCTAGCAGCCCGGCCATGGCTCGTTCGGATGCGCGCGACGGTGGGAGGAAGGTCGGACGGACGGAGAACTCGGTTGTGGCCCGTGGCGCGCGCTGCGGCCGTGGGAAGACGCGCATCCTGCGACGATGACGGCCATTTCCGACGCTTGTCAGTGACAAACTGTCATGCTGCTGAGGGCATGTGGTGCGGGCCGGAGCGTTCGGGGGATTGTGACCAATCACAGACCGGAAAATGACCAGCGAGACGTGGAATGAGCCAATCGCAGAGCCGTAATTCCGTGTCGTGGCTGCTTGGCGAGGCTGAACGTATTTTGGAGAAATAGACGAGAGGGATTCATGTCATAGTGAGACTCATATTGACGGGATACTTTAGCGAGAGCATTTGGCTGGTCGACGGACGATCAGCACCATCGTCGATGATATTCATGATGAGCGGCTTCACGACCATGGCGGTCTCCACACCGCGCATCCTGGTGAGCGCGCGGCTTGCGCGCCAAGATGGCCATGCTTACGAGACGGAGATAGACGCGGCGGTTCTGGTCCGCCCTCTGCGGGCTCAGACGGCAGCGTACAGCCAACGCAGCAACCTTCGGCACACAGGACACGATCCCCGGAATGCTCATGTGCGGTGCGACTCGCCTCCAACGTCCCATGCCGCGCCGTCCACCGCGTGCTCGCTCGATACATTCGCTCGGGACAGCCAGTGGCTAGGGTGAGGCGCGGCGTAGCTCGGCAGCACGGCGCTCGTCTTGCCGACCACCAGTGGCAGCGTCTCACCCGCCTCGCTCAGTGTCTTGCCGTCGGACGCACCGCTCTCGGGGTAGAGCACGTAGTGCTGCACGCAGTAGACGGCGTCGATGAGCAGGCTGACGACGGCGAGCCACAGCTTGACGGGGTCTCCCAGC